>CM059999.1:36471237-36492430 GCA_030463065.1 Aphidoletes aphidimyza
TCCAATAGACTTCGGTTGACCAATTGAGTACAAAATAAACATGTGCCGTATACAAATGACAATATTTGACAGTTCCGGTGTTGCAATTACTTTTTTTTCTGTAGAAATTACTTTTTTTTATATGGAAATTACTTTTTTTTCATAGAAATTATTTTTGTTACATGGAAATTACTTTTTTTTGCATAGAAATTACTTTCTAGGTGGAAATTACCTAGAAATTACATGGCATTTATGTTGAAATTAGAAATTACTGTTGAGTGATCTGCCCCTTGGATGTACCCCATACAGGCTGTAGATATACCAAATGGCTATGTATCATTGAAAAGTATACCGATAATCTTGTTGACAAGTAGAGCTTGTTTCCAAGTCTACTCATCACGCTTGAGAAGCCAATTATTTTTCTGCACAGAGAATCAATATGTAGTCCCCATTTTAAATCATCCTGCAGGGTAATGCCAAGGTATTTAAATGAAGAGAAACGGTCTAGTGGTTTATTGCACATTTGAAGAGGAAACTCATTGTGTTTTATCGGTGGTCCAGTTAATTTGAAGAGCATATATTTGGTTTTGTTTTTTTCACGAAGCCAATTTTCAATGGAATTTAGATCTTGTTGTATTTTTTGATTAAGTAACATGATATCCGAGTTGAAGTAAATCAACACAGCATCGTCAGCAAATAAAATTAGTGTACCGTTGAGTTTTAAGTCAAATATTCCGTTAATATATAAAAGAAACAATAATGGCCCAAGGTGCAGCCATCCCAGAAACGGAGTCCAATTTGCATTGAAGCAAGTCAACAACTGTTGTTGCTGCAGAAAATGTTCCTGAATTTTTTTGAAACCCAAATTGGTTTTTGTTTATGATATTGTGTTGTCTGAGAAAGTCATTTATTCTATCACAGAGTATTGATTCTAATATTTTTGAAAAAACCGGAAGAATGCTAATGGGTCGATAGTTGGACGCGGATTATGGATCGCCATCTTTATAGAGTGGTATTACACGGGCACACTTCAAAATATTTGGAAAAGAACCCGTAACAAAATGATTGTTTATTAGTTTGGATAAGATGGGGGCTAGTTTGAGACCGTGTAATTTGCATGTATTGGATGAGATAAATTCTTTGATTGTGTTGCTATTTTTCATTTGGACGATTTTAAGATACACTGTTATCTTTTTTTTCTTTAGATTACCTTTCTTTCAGTTAGTCTTCCGTTAAATTTCGTTTTATATTGAAATGATTGTATGAAAACTCAGTGGCGAATTACAATGGTAATAAAAATGTCTATTTATTCGATGTATTTGACTGAAATCAAATTTCTGTTAAGCTGCTATTTCCTAGGCCACCGATTCCAATCGTTGACGATCTTCCCCATACAAATACAATCGTCAACGATTACAACGATTGTAATCGGCGGTCTAGGAAATAGCACCTTTAGCCTAACGAAAAGATCTCTTATGCCTACGTGATCACGAGACTAAACTATTCTAATGGAAAGCTTTCGTTGGGCGCCTTAGACGTAGAATACCTGTGACTTGAGTACGTTGTTTAAATCGGCCGTGTGAAAACGTGTTCTTGGTGTTGGTCTTTCTTGTCGATGCTGGAGTCGTTCGGATGAAGACTAAATAGCTCGCAGACTTCCGTAGTCCGGCCAAATAGCAAGTGTTGCTTATTAGTAGTCGTCTATCCTTCAATGTACCGTTTCCACCCCAGATTACAGGCACTAACAATCGATTTTCGTTATTGACTACGTTAACTTCAATTTCGTATAGTCTGTTAATACTCACGGAGAGAGCCTGCCACTCGTAAAGATTGTTTTCCAAATCCGGTGATTTGCTTTTATTTAGCCAACAATACTTGGCCTTTGGTTTAATAGATTCACAAATTTTCATCGAATTTATGCTCTACACATGTTTTTTCCTTATTACTAAAATTAGCACAATGCTGTTAGTACGTCTACTTGATGTGATGCGATTTGTGTGAAAAAGACTTGAATTTACCTCGATTGTCGCTACCATCGTTTTATCTATTTTGCCTATTATTCATATTCGCGATTCCAGGTACTATAAATCGCGACGACAGCGCTCTTTTCACACCAAACTCTCCACATATCGTGATTAGTCTATTTTCGTGATTATCTTATTTTCGCATATTTAGTCGATTGGCTGTTTTTACATTGGTTGTTTTTTTTTTCTTTTATTCAATTCACTAATGGTTCCGGTCGATAGACACAAGAACTTTACAATTGTAATCCACCTATATTTCATTCGACTACTTGCTATGCTGTTGTGATCGTGCATTGAGTCTTCATACAATTGCCTATTTTCAGGCGGATTAAAGTTAGCCTATGAAATGGGATTTGACTGAGACCGTCAGAAAATTCACATTTCAATACCCCCTCCTCGGCTCAAGTGAGTACCCTGTGCGAACTTTCATTCATCAAATCAATCTTTCATCGGTTCGATGTGACCCAGTGATGTGCGAATAGTGTGATAATATCATCCATAGGATAAAAAAAAACACCGCTAAGCTAATCAATTAATTAATTACTTCATTTGCATTGGCCTTTGTAGCCGAAAATAAGGTGGTCTTATCCGCTGCTGACAAAGATGATCTCCTTACCATAACCTAGAAAGTGGCTCCTGTAGCCGAAGAAAATTATCTTATTCGTTGCTGAATGACAGCGATGGCTGGTCGCCATAATTTGTTCACTGGCTCTTATTGTCGAAGAGGACTATCTTGTTTGCTGTGAAAATACAGCGATGGTATCGTTACCATATGTTGGCTCTTATAGCCGAAGAAAACTATCCTGTTTGCTGTGGTTTACTAAATATAAAAAAGTTGTTTGCTTTGTATTCTTTATGCTGCTTTCTGTTTCGTGTGGCTTCTTTCCATGAAATGCACATGTTTTCTTAAATGACGGTACAAATTTAGTTAATTTGTCTGATAGCTGGTTTTAAATCAGATTCGGGCAATAATTCGTTGAATAACGTCTAATAAACTCAGAAGAAACAACTGACTAAATTGGTTCGCTTCTTTTACTTTTATTTTATTATTATGGTTGATTAAGAAATAAAAAAAACTTAGCCTACATTGACCCTAATCTAATTGGGTCATTTTTCTTTATGGCTGTGATTTAATCCGGGCTATTGTTTAGGTGAATATCGGTGATTGGGATGATTTGTTTTTTTTTCTTTTGATTCGGTTGATCTAATTTATTGCAGACGTGAATTACTCTTTTCCAAATGAAAAGACGTGAAATAATGTGGTATATACGCAATGCATACGTATGATGCATAAATGTTCCATGAACTGTCACATTGACTACGATTTGTGGTGCCTTATAGACTTATGAATGGAAATAAATCGTCTAAAAAAAAATAGAAAAAACGGTCAAATGTTAGGATGACTATTGCTTCATATGCTTTAGTCCATCGTGCCTTTGGTGTCACCAGCCTCGGCATCATCACATTCGGATGGAGCTTCATTCACCGACTTATCTTCTTGCGGCTCGTTGGTCGATACCGTTGCCTCATCTTTCCCTTCCGGCTTTACTGTCACGGGGCGAATGACTTCATCGTCTCGGTCGTCGTACGCCGGTGTAGCCGTTTGGTACCGAATTGGTACGAATAATTGGCAGTGGCCTTTTTTAAGACGCAGCATATCTTCGTCTTCGCCAATGATGTCACGGATATTAATTGTACACACCGAGTCGGGAATACCGATGATGGCCGTAGCCCGGTGTTGCCAAAACGGCGGGACACAACCGTTAAATTGGAAGTTTGGCCGAGCGTTAATGGCAAACGAGCCGTTTGGACTTATCTCGACGTTGCCGACCACCATGCTATTTTTAACGCATACCAACAAAAGGATCTGGGCTGTATTTCGGTGGCTAGCGATCGTTAGCCGTTGGCCATGTAGGCTTCCTCGGAGCACGGCCGATACCGAACAATATGTTTGGTCTCCGACGTTCGCCCACGCCTTGGCATTCGGCTTCCAAATCAAAAAGGCCAATTCTTCTTCGTTGAGCCGTAGAACTCAACCGTTCACGCAGTGGTTTTACGTACATGAACATGGCGGGTGTTTTTTTCCGTAAGAACGTAGACAAAATACTTTCGACCGTGAGGAATGACCAAAATTTTAAATGAGTTCCACTTGGTTAGTCGTAGTCGGATTATTCTAGACATATATGAAACGATGAACGGAAAAGAATTAATGGAGCTCCTTACGATGAGTCACAAAAACAAAACAAAAAAAATTGATGCACTTTCTTGTAAAGCGTCTTACCGTCACTTGTTAGTGGTTTGTCGGTTTTTTTTTCGTTTGTCTTTTAACTTCTTGCGACTATTTAAATGAGTTCCACTTGGTTAGTCGTAGTTGGATTATTCTAGACACATATGAAACGATGAACGGAAAATAATTAATGGAGCGCCTTACGATGAGTCACAAAACAAAAACAAATTGATGCACTTTCTTGTAAAGCGTCTTACCGTTTGGTTTGCCGGTTTTTTTTTCGTTTGTCTTTTAACTTCTTGCGACTATTTCACACATTGGCTTCCGAAATCTGTCCGGATCTCACTAGTCGGTTCTAAACAGGAAATGAAACGGAAATACGAAGCGAAGAAAAAAATGAAACGAAACGTTTTACGTTTTATCACCAAAAAACCACGTTTTCTTGAATGCAATGAATCTCACCGTTCTCGTTGACAGTCTACTTCCAAAAGAAAGACAAAGACTCTGTTTTGTTGTATTGAACATGGCGATACACTATCACGTGATCTTATAGTCAACCATAATTGGTTCGCTTTTGCTTCATTCAAAGTGACGCTCAATGCTGCGTTTTCATTGGTGATTCCCAAACCAACGCATCGGGTAAGACCCCCACACATGTGCGCGTTAGGGGTGTAAACGAACCGAACCGTTTCGTGTTCGTTCGTGTTCGTTCGGTTCGTTAAACCCACGAACCGAACACGAACTGTTAAAAAATGGGCTAACCGAATCCGAACGAACCAACAAAAAATTATAGCGAACCGAACCGAATACGAACTTCAAAAAACATTGAACGAACGAACTCGAACGAACCAAAAAAAAAAGTTGCGAACCGAACCGAATACGAACTTAAAAAAATTTAACGAACGAACTCGAACGAACTCGAACGAACTCGAACCGAACCGAACCGAACCGAACCGAGCAAAGACCAAAACGGACAAAATGAGTGATTTTGAATTTTTTGTTCGCCCATTGAAGCTGTCAAAGTGACAATGTCAAATTCACGCTGTCAAATTGACAATTCCAATTTTATAGCTATTTATTGGTTTCATTCAGAGTGAATTTTATACTGAAAGTATTCAATAGTGGAATTTAGGTAAATATTTGAAAATATTGTAAATAAAATTTACGAATTTTCAATTTAAATGAACTGAAAAAAAATTCGACTCATTTATTTACAAACGGGCAGAAGCCTATTTACTTCTCTTTCTGTGTTCACCGGTTGTTTGGATACTGATTTAGTATATGTAATGTAACGAACATCACAGCCTATATGTGTGACGTTTGATATCTGCCGGATAACTCATGCATTGCATACTAGAAACAATCCAGTGCGATATCTACCGGTTATCCTTAAGGAAACATATTCCAATATTAATTTTTATTTTCATGTTTATTGTATATTAAAAGTGATAAAAAAGAATAAAGTGAAAGGTATAAAAAAGTGTAATGTTTTAAAAAAATATATTTTTAATTCTTCAATTGCGGTTTTGGAATTATTTTATTCCGCCATTCACATTTGGGCTTCTGGTTCGAATGATGACTCTTCACGTGCACATTGAAATTGTATTTGGTTTGGTTTTCTTTTCTTTTGGCGGATCACATAGTAAACAAAATAGCCTTTTGATACGATATGTTCCATCATCGTGCAACTTACCATGGATGGTGGTTTTGTGTCGAGACAAGTTATTTGGATAGTTGAACGTAACTTTACAACCTTTATATGGGCATGCAAGTTTTTTTGGGTCTTCTCTCCAAATAGCTTGTGTCGACACAAGATCAGCATCATCATCACCAATTTCGGAACGTATCGTATCATCAGGCTGTTCAATTGGCTGTTCGACACATGAATTCTCTGATGTTGAATCTGGAGCGACATGTTGGTCTTTAACAGACATCAGTTCGGAGGAGCTGATTTCATTCAGCATCTGCATGTCTGCAGATTCGTAAAAGTCTTTTAAATTTTGAGGTGACGCAACCATGTTGGTGTATTGTTGTGAACAGTGTCCATTTGGCTGTTCCACAAATGAATTTTCTGATGTTGAATCTGGAGCTACATAATTGTTTTCAGCATACATCAGTTCGCAAAATCGTGGCTCAATGGGCTGCGCATCTAGTGAGGAGCTGATTTCGTTCGGAATATTTTCAGATGCAGATTCGTAATTTTGTGGTGGCGTAACCATGTTGATGAATTGATGAATTGTTCGAAGTTGTCCACATGAATTAAGAATTTGGTCGTCGGTAATTAATACCCCAATTGTGTTGTTATCTATATTCATTTTGTGATAACTGAAAATACAACAATATTTTTGTAACATGGATTTTTATTTCCAACATTTTAAAATGCAAGATACGCAATCACAATAATAAAAATATTTTGATACTTACTTCTGACTTTCTATTATTTGATTCACTTATGAGTGTACAATAATTTCGAAGTTGTTTCACCATTAAATTTTAAAAATTGTTTACAATTTGTACAACATACAAAATTTTTCACATACAAAGTATCTTGATTAGATGATGTATTTGGTTGATCACTAGACACTTCAATAATCATGTGAATTTCGGAAAATCTTTCCCAAACTTTGGAACGTATTTTTCGACGTGATCGTTGAATTTTTTGCCTGAATACAAGTTCATTATTTCGGTATTTTTCAACCAATGCGTTATAGTCCATTTCTAAGTGAGAAAAATTAAAACGAACGATTGCTAATATTTAATCGAAAAAAAAATATTACTAAATTACCAATTCCGTAAACGTTGTTATTTTCATCTTGTGAAATATCATCCTCGTTTTCAGAAATTGAACGTCTGTTGTTGTTGTCACCCATTTTTACTGATTTACATCTAGCGTCCAAATACAAGTGCTCTTAAATATGTATATGACCGCCTTTTATAGTGTCGGCTGTTATATTTAAGGATACAATATCCTCAAGGAGAAATATTTTATTCCCGTAAAGGGCCAACTTGGAATCTAGATTATTCAACTATGATTACTATATTTACTTTATATACGAATATATCTTCGTTAGATCCTTAAGGATATATATCGGTTGGTATAAAAACGGATGATTGCATAAATTGTTATCATTTAAAGGACAAAGGCGATAATAACTCGTACTATTTAATATTGTTAATAAATTTGTAACCAACAAAAAAATACGTAAAAAAATGAAAATACGTTCAAAAAAAAACCAACCGAAACTGACACCGTATGTGTTACCAGAAAAAAGGGTCACACGATCAAGCATTAAAAATGTTCATAAAATGCAGGTGACCGAAAAGCCAGAAACGAAGAAGAAAAAACAAGTTGGTAAGTTGTTTTTTGGTTTTAAGTTTGATTTTTGGTGAGATTCGTGTTTATTTTTTAGCGATTGATTCGTGCTGTAAGAAAAAACCATCTAAGGCTATAATTAAAACCACATACACCCAATTCGACATATGCTGGGTCAAAATGAGAGGGTACAGCTCTTGGCCTGGTATCATCGATGGGATCAATGGATCGTATTTGAACATTCACTTTTTTGGTGATTACACCAAAGCGAATGTTCACATAAACGCCATACAAAACACGTTCCAAAACGGATACGTTGAATTTATGGAGAATAGGCGAGGAAAATGTGACAAAAAAAATGTAAAATTAAACAAAGCGGTAAATGAAGCCGCTATCTTCCAAGCAAGTACGAAAAAAAAGGCAGCTCAAAAACAATGCTATTTGTGTGAGTTTACTTCGTAAAATTGAAAAATGACTTACAGATATTAGTGATTTATTGTTTCTCTTAAATGTATTAAATATATTCAGAATTCAATTATATCGAAAATTAATTATAAAATATGTATGGTGAAAATAAAGAAAAAAAGATAGCCAAATAGTAATGCTATGGCATAATGCCATAGCATTACTATTTGGTTAATTTTTTTAGACTTCATGTATCCTTAAGGAACATATATGTAGCAACAAGCAATGGCACAGCACAGTGGTGCTATGTGTGTTGTAATCATACGACCGGTAGACGGTTGCTTATTCGTTCCACTAACAAACCTCCGGTAGAAGCTGAAGTATACACATAGTACAGCCGGTAGAGCTGCATACCATATACAATGAGTACTACACTTGGTAAGCCCGGTAGAATTCCACATGCTGTAAGACACATTGTACGTGGTATGCAGTTCTACCGGCTGTACTATGTGTATACTTCAGCTCCTACCGGAGGTTTGTTAGTGGAATACAATGCATACAGACATAACACTAATGTGCAGTGCAATTGCTTCGTTCATTTGCAGTTTGGTTGTATCATCTGGCGATGAAACGAACGTAAATCATTTCGTGTTGATGAACTCATTTCCTCGTCACAAAATATTCCAGTTACTGTAAGCACTATCATTGTGGGCTATCGAAGGAAAATGAGCAAAAGTAATATATTTCTATTTGTTAATCCAGTAAGTCGACCACATTTCAACAAGCTTATCTGCTTTTCTGGATCACGTAGCAAATTTCGACTAAGCGGCAAATATTTGATCAATCTGAAATAAATAGCTATCTCCAAACTCAAGTAGAAATATCCCAATTCATAGTCTAGACCTTTTGAAGTACAGTGCGTACAGGTTACCGAATACTAAAAGGTAATAACATAGAATTTGTTCTATATATCAGAAAAAGAATGAATAGAAAGCCAAAGTCCACAAAGAATATTACATCAACTGAATGCAATGAAATATTCTATAATTCAAATCATAGTTACCTCAACAATATTGTCTTCCACAAATACTTTTCGGGCTTTGATGAGAATTTCAGCGTCCATTTTCGAAGTAACTTAACATTAATCAAATAAAACGTGATTTAATTATCGATAAAAAAAGAAACGTGAACTAAACAACCATTTTTGGCCGTTGTATTCGATTTACACCATTCAGTATATAAACAAACTAGAATCGTTTGATGCACGTTCTGAGTGTGAAACGTCAATGTCATCGCTGTTCGGTTTGAGAACTCAATTTTGCTCACATGAAGCAATGTGCTGGGTCATTTGTTTTGCTCATGTGTACTCACTATAATACATCGTGAGAATTATTTTAATGAACACACACATTTTTCTCCGTTGCTATTTTTTTTCTCTGCCCAATGAACACATTTCCTCCGATTTATTCTCATATTTCTTGATTAATTTTTTTTCGGTTCATCTGTGTTCTTCTGTGTTGTTAAATATTCATTTTTGGTGATAAAATACTTTTGAACACAAACAAAAAAACATGAAAATCAAATAAAAAGTATGGTCATTTTGAAAAAACAGCTGTTTAATCAAAAAAACATACACAATGTGTAAGCCCGGTAGAAATTTGGCTCTATATTACACATACACATTGTGTGTGGTATGCAGTTCTACCGGCTGTACTATGTGTACTCAGCTTCTACCGGTTTACAAACAACATGAATTATGACAGTAGATTAGCTCAATGTGTGTTGCCCAAGTTGGTGTTGCCTGTCAATGTAACCAAATTCAACATTTTGACATTTGATTATGGTTGACACAAAGCAACTGTTAAGTTGATTGCCGTTAACATAAACAAACGTTGATTAACAAGTGTTTTATGAGCAACAAGTGAAAAACCACCAGAAAATGAATAGACAAAAATTGAAAAAAGTTATTGAAATCGCTGCTCCACTACTAGACCCCGAATTGCCGAAAAAAATAATTCGACAACCGAAACCCAAAGTGCCAAAAAAAATACAACCGGCACCCGCCAGTAGTGATGTTCTGTTGAATCAAGTGACGCTGATGGATATGTATGATGCTGCAATGAAAGAAAAAAATAAACTCCAACGAGAGAATCAGGAATTATTGAATGCAATGAATGGTAAGTAGAATTTGTTTAATTGTGTCACAGGATGTTTTGTATTGCATATAAGCCATATTTCACTTGCCACATAATGTGCCAAAATTGTGTGAAAACTCAATTTTTCACTCGTTTTATTTTCGTAAAACCAATACAAATTCCATTTCAATGACTTTTAGATTTATTTTTTGATATTTTGCATAATAGCTTCGAATGCATTCAATAATTTCATTTGCTTAACACAGGTCAAAGGGAAATCAACCAAAAGTTGCGGAAAAATTCTGCTCAACAAAAGGCTGCCATCGAGGAGCTCACGTTGGCGAATAAAAAGTTGCGGAAAAATAAAGCTCTGCAAAAGTCTGCCAACAAGGAGCTCGAGGCAAAATATGCGGCTGCTAACGAGGAGCTCGAGGAGGTGAAAGGATGGTGCACATGGCTCGAGGTCGAGAACGAAATATTTTCAAGAG
The DNA here is from genome assembly GCA_030463065.1 of Aphidoletes aphidimyza. Classification (NCBI taxonomy): domain Eukaryota; kingdom Metazoa; phylum Arthropoda; class Insecta; order Diptera; family Cecidomyiidae; genus Aphidoletes; species Aphidoletes aphidimyza. The sequence continues at coordinate 36,481,809 of CM059999.1, forward strand.
GTGAGAATATTATCAAAGGCTATCTTATCTTTTGAATAACACTGCTATTAAATGATGATTGTTCAATAATACATCAATATTTTCAAAAACCTTAAATTTTAATTCTAGACATTGAAGTCCTTCGAAGCCAAATTGCGGAAATTACGGACATTACCGATATCAGTCTAACATCGACATTACCGAGTCCATCCTTTTCACCCATTCATAGACCAGCTTCGCAATTTCCTACATCACCATCCTTTCCCAAACCATCCGAACAACTCATTGCAACAATTCCTCTCGCCCCCAAACCCACACCATCAGAACTAACAATTGCTCCTCTAGCTCCCACACCCACACCACAAGAGCAACCCATTGCAACAATTCCTTCCACTTCCAGACCCAAAAAAACCAATCGGAAACAAAACACACCCAATCCCATTTTACCCCTCCTGAAAGAAGGCAACGAATATCTTTGTCCTTATTGTAAAATATTCAAGAGGACAAGATATTCAAGCGTACAAGAACACCGCGACCATCATTGCTCCACAAACAAAAATAAAGTGGAGATAGCATATGAATGTCCGGTGTGCCACAAAAAAAAATCCCACCTCCAATTGCGAAAGCATCTGAATGGGTACATCAATCCCAAAAACGGTGTACCTTTTAAACCAACTGGCCCTCACGCAGAAATTAACAAGCAGCAGCACGAAGCTCTGCAAGCGCGTCATATTGCGGACAAATACGCTTTTTTAGCAAAAGTGTAAAAAAAAAATGAAATTTAAATTGAATTGTTTGAATGAAAATGAAAATAAAAACGAAAATGAAATTAAAATGTAAATAAAAATGACAATGAAAATGAAATTAAAATGTAAATAAAACTGAAAATGAAAATGAAAACGAAAATGATATTAAAATGTAAATAAAAATGACATTGAAAATGACAATGAAAATGAAATTAAAATGTAAATAAAACTGAAAATGAAAATGAAAACGAAAATAAAAAATTGGATCTAAAAATGAAAAAACTGAAAAATTTAATTTTAGAATGAAAAAACAAATAAACTTGAATACACACAACCGGTGGATACTTTACGGTGAATAGTATCCGGTAGATATGAAAAAAACTGAACCAGAACAAACCGACCAAAGAACAAAGGAACCGAACCGAACCGAACCGAACCGAACCGAACCGAATCGAACCGTTTTTTTCGGGTTCGTTCGGGTTCGTTCGGGTTCGTTCGGTTCGTAAGACCGAACGAACCGAACACAAACTGATAAAAAATTTGCGAACCGAACCCGAACGGACCAACGAAAAATTATAGCGGACCGAACCGAATACGAATTCCAAAAACAATTTAACGAACGAAACGAACGAAACGAACGAACCAACAAAAAATTATAGCGGACCGAACCGAATACGAACTCTAAAAAAAATTGGACGAACGAACCAAACGAACTTGACGATATTATAAACGAACCGAACCGAAAACGAACCCATAGACAACTTAACGAACGAACACGAACACGATTTTCTCGGTTCATTTACACCTCTAGTGCGCGTTTCACTTGCGACGGTGCATGTATATGTGTCGCCGCATCACTTCGTTTCTGTATGTGAATTCGCTGTGGCACTCACTGCCAACTTCTCTCGTATTCGTAGCATTTCTTTGTTTGTACCATTTTTCACCATTGTCACCGTGCGACATCGACTTTTTTCCTTTTTTTTTTGTTTGTTTGTACCAAGTGAACTGATAAATTTATATTTACTGGGAGGCTGAATCACAGAATTTAATGTCTATTTCGAGCTCAGATCACCTCACAACTTCCCGGACTATTCTCCCATCGTTTGCGATTCGTTTATTATTACCTTTGCTCTTTTATAATGGTTCGTTTGCGACTTGTTTTGGAATAACCCTTTTTTTTTCTTCTTAGGAGGTTCTGTAGTCGGCTTCTCGGACGATCGGTCAGCACAGTTTGTCGAAACGAGTTTTTTCCCTTTATTTCTCGACTTTATTTGTTCGTATTCTTGGCTCGGCACTAACATATTATTTTTTTTCTTAGGCGTCCAGCAGCCCAAAGCACACTGGTTTACCGTGCCACCGTATGATGCCCATATTTAATTCGACTAAGTGTGACTGATGTGTGTATAATGAGGCAGTGGACCATTTTATAGTACGTAATTGGTCGTTAATTGTGTGTTTATGATCTGATTGACTTAGAAAATGACTGAAAAAAAACGACGGAAAAAAAACTGTATGTCGATTGCGGTTCAAACTAAACTGATAAATTGGATGTGTTTTGAACGGGGCGATCTATCGATCGCATGATCTAACTCCGTTAGATCATGATTATCCAATAATTTATTAGACCGAGTACATTTTTGTGGCATGGTGCTTTCCCAGGTCTTTACCCTGTGTGTCCACCAATATGTACGTATCCTATCCGAGACACCGTCGTACAATAGCCTGTTTTTTCAGAGGTGCCAGTTTCTTGGTGTACTGGTCCGCCGCTGACGACAATCTATTATTGTCTATATAGACCAGATCACCTTCTTTAAACCTCCTTTCTCAGGCACGCAAATTATATTTCTTCTTGTTTATTTCGAATGCGGCTCGTTGCTCTTCAGCTGCCTCGTTTCGAATGAGTTCCATCCGTTCGTTTGACAAATCTAAAGGCGTATTAGCATCGGCCAAGATCATATGTTCATTTCCCGTTTGGGCTTTTTCCCTACCATAGACTACGTAATGCGGACTTTCTTTTGTGCTGCCATGTCTAGTCGTATTCAACAACATCACTACTTGTTGTAAGCAACTCGACCAATCGATATGCTGTTGGTGAGTCTCAAGCAAAACGCTTCGAATCATAGTTTTCAAACTTTTGTTTGTTGCTTCCACCATATTAGCCTGGGGATGGTACACCGGTGTGGTTTGATGTGTGATCTTGCGTTTTTGCAAAAAATCTTGGAAATGTTGACTCTTGAACTGTGCTCCGTTATCCGTCCACACCTGCTCCGGCGTTTCGAGTTTAAAAAAAATGAAATTCCAAGAAATCGGTTATGACCGTAGCCGTAGCCTTCGTGCTTGCCTTTGCAAACACGTATCGTGAGAATACATCTATGCATACGATGACCATCATGTGTTTATGGATTTTAGACGGTGGCAAAGGACCAACCATGTCTAAAGAAAGCACACGTCCAACCCGGCCGGAATCTCTATATTCACCCGTCGGCACACGAGTGTTTTCATTTGAATGTTTGGTCTGTCGACAAATTTGGCACTTCGACACGTATTCTCGGATAATACGATGCATGTCAGGGAAGTAATAAGTTGACTGGATAACACTCAATGTTTTCCATATGCCCATGTGAGCAGACTCATCATGTTTTTCTTCCAAAATTTCGGCTATCTTTTCTTTTGGCACACAAACGGTCCAAAGACGATCTCCACTGTGAGTGTCATATTTACCACGCCTGTACAAATAGCCATTCTCAAATTTATATTTGTCGACCTTTCCATCCTTAGCCAATGCTCGGATTTTCTTGTACCACTGATCGTCTGTGCTTATATTCGGTTCAAGTTCGATCATGTCGACAGCTCGTGAAATGGCATCTGGCACGGTCATCAACCGTCCAGGTCGATGCACGAAAGTGATATCGAATGCCTGTAAACGTACCGCCCATCGAGCCAATTTTCCATGCGGTTCTTTTAAATTTTGAAGCCATTTGAGACTTGCGTGGTCGGTTACCACGGTAAAAGGTACTCCGTCAATATATGGTCGGAATTTTTCGACTGAACTGAGTACCGCGAGACATTCTCGTTCGGTGGCGCTATAATTCTGTTGCGTTCGGGAGAATTTGACTGAGTGGAAAGCGACCACCCGTTCTATTCCGTCCTGAATTTGTGCGAGCACTCCAGCTCCCGCAACCAAGGACGCATCGGTATAAATTTTAAATGGCAAAGAATAATCTGCCGCAACCAAAACAGTTGGCGACGTCAACGCTTGTTTAGCCTCTTCAAAAGCCTCTTCGGCCGCTTCATTCCATTGAATGTTGCGTTGATTCTCACCCTTCTAGAGCTAGAATTTCAGCGGCATTTTCGATAAAACGCCGGTACCATGTGACAAGACCTATGAAACGACGTAACTCTTTGACTGTTCTGGACTGTTTGTATTCTAGTATTGGCCTCACCCGCTCTGGATTTGCCGTTAATCCCTCGTCCGATAAAATGTAGCCCAAAAATGTCAATTGCTTGAAACAAAACGATGATTTGGATTGACTGATAGTCAAGTTTGCCACTTTTAACCGTCTAGCCACTTCTCTCAAGAGTGCCATGTGTTCTTCGAAAGTGTCGCTCAAAATAATGAAATCATCTACATAGTGAAATTCCCGAGGCATCAGATCATGAAATATTTTATCAAGCATTTTCGACAAGTCAGCCGGACTATTTTTAAAACCCATTATTGCCCGCTTGTAACAATAAAAGTTACTGCCGACAGCGAAAGCTGTCTTGATTCGATCCTCTTCAGCAATTACGATTTGGTGAAACGCTTGAGTCATATCGAGACCTGTGATAAATTTAGCCTTAAGGGACAATTTCCTCGGACGACGATAACGATCGTTAAGCCAAATAGATTATAATCGTTAACGTAAAAATTTAAAAACAAATCGTCAGCGATTAGTTCAGTAATATATTATAATCGTTTCTGGAAGAAATTAAGTATTGAACGATTAAAATCGTTTAACGATTTATTCGACTTGTTTCCATAATAAATTACTGCTCTTCAATGTAAAAATGTACGTTTATTTTCTTGCGTTCGATTGATGCTGGTTCCAAGTGCTCAGACTTAATTTTAAAAGTCGATTTTAACTTTTTTTGTCGGCTTTTCCTAGTAAAAAAAATCAAAATATTATCAATACACATTTTTATAGCAAAAGGAAAAATTTTGCTTGATACATTTTTATTTTTGTGATAAATTTATCAAATTCATTTCACAATTTAATTTCTAAGAATTTCGTTCATTTTCACAACTGTTCATATTCCATGAATACTTCTGTGTCGGCTTCTATGTTATGACGCACCAATACACGTGAATGTACGAGCCACAACTCATCAGTGAACAGTGATGTTTGTATGTATTGTATTTTGTTCACAGCTGCCGTTGCGTGTACTTGTATTGGTCTGTCATCAAATGGAAGCCATTCTAGTAGCAAAATAATATTACTTGATGTTTCGATTTGACGTTTTGTATTCTATTCTAAAGAATAACGATTATGATACAGTAGGTTATATATTTTTAATTTCAAACTTTTAATTTCAAAATTATCCGTTGAATTTATCATTCATTTCAGATATGGCATCCATTGAACGAAGAACGATATTCTTGAAATATCTTCCGGATGCGCCGAAATCGGCAAAGGAAGCTAAGTTTCCAAAGACTCCAAAGGTCAAAACATCCAAACAACTTCAATATGGTCCAGCTAAATGGAAGGAGCAATATAACGAAATGCTTACTGAAATCACCGAACTGAAAAGAGAGATCATTCAACAGAGCAAAATAATCCCGAAGCTCAAAAGCGAAATTGAGCACAGAGACAGAAAAATTGAAAAATTGATACAAACTGTTGACAAATCAAAAGCAAAATGCAGTACTACGGATATTGGAAATCAAACCGAAAACGACACGGTAAATCAACCAAAAGAAAATACATCGTCTATGACTGTATCAAAGGATTATGTTCGAACTATTCACTCATACGCATGTGTCGATCCAGCGTCGGGCCATAAGATAATTCACAAGTGTCCGAACTGTATGTTTATGACAGACAAAAAAAGTACGTGGAAGGATCATCAAGAATTCTGTCTACTTAAATCGACGCACAAGGACATACTATGTCCAGTTTGTAAAAAACCATTCACTTATCGCGGCTATCGAACACATTTGAGACATTTTACTTCCGGTAAACACAAAGCTGGAATGGGACACGAAAATTACACACCGACTCAACACAAAATACTACTGGAGAGCCTCAAGCTAGAAAAATTATTTCAAAAAAAGGTTTAATCGATAGACACGTGTTTTTACATGAAAGAATTTCGAATCAATTATTGTTTTGTTTTGGGTTTCTTTTTTGTCTCGAAGAAGAGTTCATTGTTATTTATTACTGTAAATATTGTTTCATTCACGGAAAATCATATTGTGATTTTGTTAGTTAAGTTGGTACAACAAATTTGATTTAATTTTGTCATATTTTGGTTTAGCGAAAATATTTAAAATATGCGATATTACAGTAAACAAATTAATCTGACGTGATTAAATTCAAATATATATGACAATTATGTGGAAAATTTTGAATAAAAAAATTCATGATATCATTTTAATCAATTAACATTTGATGGCTCTATAAATTATGGATTTTTGATTAAATTTGTTTATTCAAAATGAATAAGATATGGTGAGTAGTACTCACTGAGTACATTTTCGTTAGAGATTGAGAGAAATAGAATGAAAATACTTTTGAAAGGTTAAACTTGATTCATAGATACGTGAATTAAATTCTATGTGTATGTTTTAACCTTTTTTTATCTACCACACCAGTCAAAAAATGATAAAAATATGAAGTGTTTTTTTTTTAATTATATGAAATTAATTTTACACCTGAACAAAAACACTTCTTATTTATAGCATGTATGTTCTAAGATCAACAACATTGATTTGCAAAATTACAAAAACAAATATTCTTTATAGTTTCCGTGAAATAATTTTTTTCCTCTATTAGCATATTATGTGCTATGGAAAAGTATTGGTTTTGCATCGAATGTTCAAATTTCGGGCTCTCAATTAAATTAAATCGAATGAACTTCGATCGTGCTTAGGTTCGGGTCAGTTGATATTTTCACATGGGAAATATTTTCTACAAAATATCTCGGAAAGTCAACTGATCAAAATTGATCAAAATAAATTTTTGGTTGCATTAAAATATGGTTATATTTTGATAATGTATTTGTAATAGTTTTAAATACAATAAGTCATATTTTAAATCATTTGTTTAGTTTTCGATCTAAAGCGGTGCCGAAAGAAGTTTGCTGAATCCTTTTCAGCGCTGTTGATAATATTATGTTCATATTCAGCAAGTGTTACCCGAAGCCACCTGATTAGTGTTCGCTCTATTCGTACATAGTCATTTGGTTTGAACATCTCGTAGAGTAAACGCTGGTATATTAGCATCATATCACATTACTACAGTTAATTTATGATATATTTGTTATATTTTGAAAAATGATGGCTCCGGCTCTAAAAGACAACTGCAAAATCGAAAACATGTTAGTCTTGTACATTTTTCAAAACCAATTTTAGTTTTATGTCGTGAAAAGTACCGGTCTGAAATAACAAATTCGGCACTAATTGTAATTTTTCATATATTTCTGATTGTCGTTTAATTGTTCTAGGGAAAGACTGATCAAAATCACAATCTATTATTCGCAAAAAATGAATTGACAATTAAAAATAATGTTCCCATTCGGAAACACGAGTTCGTATCAGGTGAAATTGTGTGGGCCAAATTGCGTGGATATTCACTATGGCCGGCGAAGGTTGGTTTAAAGTGTACATTTTAAACATTTGTCAAAATTTTCATTAATTAATATATGGCATTTTGCAGATAACTTGCATTTTAAATAAAATGATTCTCGTCGAGTTTTATGGTGATCACACCGTGGCGCATGTACACATAAACAAAATTACGCCTTTTGAGGCACATAAACCAAAGCCATCAAAACGCGCGTTATTTAATAGGGCGCTTGGGGAAGCCGAAAATAGTTTTTATTCAAAGACTCAACCTATTTCTGAACCACAAGAAAAAAATGACACTGAGCAAACCAACAAAAAATCGGATGATAGTGAGAGAGCCAAATTGAAAGCACTCCGAGAAGAATGGGAGCAGATAGACTTGCACCGATCGACTGTTGAACGCATTATGTATGGCCCTGTAGTATTATTTTATTCGAAATTAATAATCATTAATTAATTCTTTATCAATAGAAATTTGAAAAGTGTGCCAACGTCCGAAATCAGCGAAACGTATCCAGAATTCGAAAAAATATTGATTAATGTATCTCGAATTAACGTTGATATTCCTGATTGGCGCATAAACCCATCTGGTGATTTTGATTACTTGTTGATTTTATACGCTTTGGTGACTCTTGAACAACAGTTGGTCATGTATCGGATAATAAGAGCAAAATTGATTCAGACGGAACCAAAATCCCCAGTGATATCAGATGTTAGTATGCACGTCCATTTAAACTATACGTTTTTTTTTATTTCACTCTTTTTCTTTTCAAATATGTTAGCATGAAAATCTCATATGGAAGCTCATTATTCCAGAGTGGAGCCTACAAATGTTTATGCGCAAATTCAATTTGAATCGAAGTAACGCCATAGACCATATTAGAAAACAAGATGCAATGGAAAACCTATCGGAATAACTTCAAAACCATTTCAGACAAAATGTTTTTCATTGTAAACTAAAAAAATATATATGCATGTAATAGTTCAAATCCAAATGTTATCATTTCATTCCAATATACCGAAAAGCCGAACATTGGTTTAGTTATCAGCTTCATGCCGGTTTAGGTTAGGTATGTATTTTTTTCATCGGCGCTGTCAAAAAACCGATAAAAAAAACATAACCTCATTAACCAAGCCATTGTATAGTATTCAATTTACACAACTCACGTAACAGTCGGCCGGACTGAATATCATACCATTTTTATTTATTTGTTCTGACCAAATATGGCAAAGTCTAAAAAGAAAACATCAAACAAAAAAGTAACATTTGTTTTGCCTTTAAAAAAAAATAGGCTATCGAATCTCAACAAAACCTTCAACTTGGAAATTCATTCCATGAAAAGTAATCAAATCCTTATCAAACACAAAAATGGTGATACAGAACAATCTAAAGCATACAAATCGAATTGTTCCAGAGCACTCAACTACAATATAAGCCTAAAAATTGGACGTGCACAATTAACTTTTGTTGAACCGCAGAATGTGAGTATATAAATGCTGTATAAAAATATTGTCGTTTACACCGCTATTTTGTTTGTTTCTGGTTCTCAATCTTTGAATTTTAAATGTTAAATTTGATATTTTGCAGTCCATACCGAAAAAGGTCACTTTTGGGGCTTCAACTACAATCGAAGAAACACAACAGGTGTGCAAGGTAAATTTACCTATTTGGTTCAAAAATTTTAAGTGAATTAAGCGATTAAATGCATTTAAATGTTTATCAGGATGTCGTCCGATCAAAGAAAATGAAACGAATCCAAATAAATCCTACTTTTGAAGTGAATGATCTGGTGATGGCTAGGGGGGGGGGGGGGGGGGGGGGGGAGGAGGATGGTTTGAGGTCGCTAGGCTTGGGTGGGCTATTGGGTGAAGGCAAATGTTGAGGTGTCCATATCTCGAGGATTGAAATGAAGGATTCTAGGGAGAGGTTACAAAAAAAAAAACACGCCTAAAAATTATCCTTGACCACCTCATCCCCACGTTTTTTCCCCGTCGATGTATCCCCTTACCTACATTTAAATACCTATCCTGCACAAACGCATTTCCTAGATCCTCTAACTGGTACTTCATTTGCTAGAATCCTCTCTTCTCGAGTTACACCCTCACCTCCGATACCAACGCCAACCGGTGCCCTATTAATAGCTCACTTCTCACTCTATATTCTCAGAGTCTTTAATCCATTTTACTAAACACTCCCCCCGACGTCCCTATATCCCATCCCCTCACCACAATACCCATAATTTCAATAACACCAATACGCTCCAACTTTCGACAGTGCGAGACAAACAAATAACCCAACATACCCTCATCCTATTAACAATCCTACCCAAGGGTCCTCACATAATAATTAAAAAATGCATACCAAAACACCCACCTCAACATAATACACTCCTACCCAAAAATATCTAATTTAATCACGTAACTCTTATAATATATCAGAACATCTTCAGTATAATACAAATCTTACCGAAACGCTCGGCATATCCCCCACGCCCTCCCTGTTCACAGCTCCCTCCCCCACCATCACCCCCCTCCTACTTCCTCCCCCCCCAAAAATTACATTAGCTCCAATATCCAAAAAATCCGCAAGACTGAATATAGCCTTCCCACAATGAATATAACAGATTCACTACTCGCATTCCCCAATCTTTCAACATCATCCCCCCAGTAACTCCCTTTAAGCCAATGATTATAAACTTTCATAAACAGTTCCATATCATTCTCCGATCCCAACAACATTCCGCTCACCATCTAAAAGATAGTCTGTGAATCAACGAGTGAAAAAACCGGAAGAGATAAATTCAACACAAGAGTGGATATTTATTGTATCGGATTTGTGGTTACAAGACCATGAATTGTTACCCAAATGCCCCTCAAAAACCCCTTTCGCCAGCTTCTAAAAGCAGGATAGCCAAAATTCCTTTGTTAAGCTAACACAAAATTATACGGCGAAAAAACAGTAAAAAAGCAGGTGCTACGAGAACTCACTAAATCCCGCGCCTATAAGAGTAAATATAAAATTAATTCCGCGAGTAAATGATAATATTGTGTGTGGTACCCCACCCTAAGCTTTC
>CM059999.1:36492530-36518200 GCA_030463065.1 Aphidoletes aphidimyza
TATAAAATTTATTCAAATTTCAAGCAAATCACAGAGTTGCGGATGTGTCTCAATTTCCCTTGAAAAGTTGTTGCAGTGTACCTCTTTATGGGGGCCATTTTGACCCCGGAGGTACCCAAAATGGGGAAAATAGAAGAAATTGCCTTCCCAACCCGTTGGATTCCCTTATGAATTACATTTTGTTTAACCAGGGTTCCCGGTGGGTAATTTTGGCCTCCTTCTGTTTCAAAATTGCAAAACAAACATTTTTGGGGGGGTTAAAAAACTTATTCAGCCAATTTTAGGGTATAAGGAGGCCAAAATTACCCCCAGTTACCCCTGGTTAAACAAAATGTAATTTGAGATATATTTTCAGATATTTACAGATATTCTGATAAAGAAATACAGACAAAAATGAACGAAATTTTTCAGATAATATGGATGATTTTCAGAAAGATTTGATAAGTTATGTTTTTTCAGCCTAGATTGTTAAATAATATATATTTTTATTCAAAGCGACACGGTACCAGACAATTTGTAATAACCAAAGTGAGCAAAACATAGCTGAGCTGTGATTCGAATTATTGAACGCACTCAATTTTAAGATTTTAAGGTAAGAGCTCGCCCTTGAAATGTGAATTTTCTGACGGTCTCAGTCAAAACCCATTTCATAGACTAATTTTAATACGCCTGAAAATAGGCAATGGTATGAAGACTCAATGCACGATAACAACAGCATAGCAAATAGTCTAATGACATATAGGTTGATTACAATTGTAAAGTTCTTGGGTTTATCGACCGGAATCATTAGTGAGTCGATTAAAAGGGAGAACAACCAATGTAAAACAGCCAATCGACTAAATATGCGAACATAAGGTAATCACGAAAATAGACTAATCATGATATGTGGAGAGTTTGGTGTAAAAGAGCGCTGTCGTCGCGATTCATATTACTTGGAATCGCGAATAGGAATAATAGGCAAAAATAGATAAAAACGATGGTAGCGACAATCGAAGTAAAATCAAGTCTTTTTTCACTCGAATCGCATCACAAGTAGACGTACTAACAGCATTGTGCGCATTTTAGTAATAAGAAAAAACATGTGTACAGTATAAATTCGATGAAAATTTGTGAACCTATAGACCAACGGCCAATTATCGTTGGCTAAATAAAAAAACAAATTACCGTATTTGGAAAACAAACTTTACGAGTGGCAGGCTCTCTCCGTGAGTATTAACAGACTATAAGAAATTGAAGTTAACGTGGTCAATAACAAAAATCGATTATTAGTGCCTGTAATCTGGGGCGGAAACGGTACATTGAAGGGATAGACGACTACTAATAAGCAACACTTGCTATTTGGCCGGACTACGGAAGTCTGCGAGCTATTTAGTCTTCATCCGAACGACTCCAACATCGACAAGAAAGACCAAAACCAAGAGCACGTTTTCACACGGCCGATTTAAACAACGTACTCAAGTCACAGGTATTCTACGTCTAAGGCGCCCAACGAAAGCTTTCCATTAGAATAGTTTAGTCTCGTGATCACGTAGGCATAAGAGATCTTTTCGTTAGGCTAACAGAAATTTGATTTCAGTCAAATACATCGAATAAATAGACATTTTTGTTACCATTGTAATTCGCCACTGAGTTTTCATACAATCATTTCAATATAAAACGAAATTTAACGGAAGACTAACTGAAAGAAAGGTAATCTAAAGAAAAAACAGATATCAATGGCGCCCGAAGGTCGATTATCGTGAGATAGTCTTTTAAATTTGAACCCGTTATAGCGAAACAGTAATTTGAATAATCAGTTAGTCATCATATCGATGGTATAGTGGTGCGTTATGCATAGTGTTTAAAAATTACATGTGTGCACTTGAGAATTGTTTCATGTAATTTTAATTTTTCCGAGAGGGTAGACCACGGAACAGTTGGAAACCATTCTCGTGTTCAGCGACAGATAACTTTGTTTTCAGTATAGACATAATTTCATTGTATCTAGGAAAATTTATATTTCATATTTTACCAAATTTCATCTTGTGAATTATTGGGACTAAGTGGGATATTTTCTCGTTGCTGCGACAATTGTCGTTTGTTTATTCAATTATTGAATTTGGAAAAGTTTACGACGAATTTCATTTTGGGGTAACGTCAATAAGTTAAAATGGCTGAGGTCAGAAATTTCACTGTGCCTACCGTGTCGGCTTCACATCTGCTGGATGATGAACTTCAATACGAATTGAGGTTGCGCGGAATCTCCGGGGTGCCAACGGGTGATGGCAACTCAGTTTTAACACTCAGAGGGGTATTGAACCAACACATTGATAGAGAGATTTCAGAAGGAATTGATTCGACGGTAGCCTATCGGTTGCCAAATGATACAACGATGCAAGACATCGAAGAGGAGTATCGTATTTGTCGCACTGCCATAAGGGCTATTCACACAAAAGTGATAAATGAATATGCGTTGGTAAACTGGGTTGAATGGCCTACAGATCAAGCACCAATATTGTCTAGTCGGCTTCGACATTATGAATTACGGCTGTTGCGTATGCCCGAAAATTTACCGGATCAGTCTCCAAACATACACGACAACATTCAAGACTTGATGACGCTCATTAATGGTGATTATTTAACCTTGGCCCAATTAGTTTCTCATCATTCAAATGGAATAGCTACACTTGGGTCGATACAGACCACTAGTGAAGCAAATTCTGGGCAAGACGATCTGTCGAACACCGGCGATCCTGTTGTTCATCCGGTCTCGAATAGTCACACAACATCTATGTTGAATTCGACGGTGGTAACGTCGGCAAATCAACCGGCCAGGCCAGCCATTTCAGTACCTATGATTGTGTCACAAGCGGATGTGTATCGGAGCGGTCACGGTGTATCGTCTGCTCCGTTTCAAACCTTCACGGTTGGAACGACTCATACCACTAATGCAATACAAAGGTCTTTGCCTTCTGTCTACACTCAAGCAACTCTGGCACAGCCATACTCTAACGCTTGGACACATTCACACAGTCACATGGGTGTACAACCAGTCATACCTACACCACAAACTCAATTCATGTCGTATGGGCTTCATCAGCAACCGCATTGGAATGGGTTCCACCCACCAACGGTGTGGAATCAGGGAATGCAAAGAAATGCACCACAAGTATATCCACCACGAGTAACATTCGCAGATCCATCCCAAAACAATCAAAACAATACTCAAAATTCATTGTGGTCTCCATATGATGGACATAGACTATTTGTACCAGTACAACCCCCATCTCAATCTTCCTCCGGCACTAACGGAGTGACGGCCCTCACGACACAGGCTAATCACATAACGCATCAACCTTCGACGGTTGTGCGACAGAGTCAGCCTCAGCCCGTTTCTACGATCTCGACTAATTTTCCGCCCACGAGTGGAGCACGACAGCCACGAGATCCTCAGACGGTACAAATGAATACAGGCTTAAATTTCGGTAATGAACCGTATCATTACCATCCGGCCACCACACCGAGACGGGACAGTCGGCCGGCTACGGGCCAAGGGCCGTGGGCTGATTCAAACACCAACTCGAATTCGTTTCGGTCGGATGGAGCACCTAATGGCTTGTTTCAAGAGCAACAGTCGTTGCGAAAGTGGTTGGCTCATCGACTGTTCAAGGGAACCAAAGTCGATAGTAAATATTTGTCTTTAGAAGAGTTTTTACGGGTGCTAAGGCATTTCCAAGCTAGCGCCAATGTTACAGATCAGTCTATTTTACGTAGTTTGGCAACCTGCTTTACCGGCCAGGCTTTTACGTGGTGGGACAATCGACACCAAAAGGTTGAGACATTAAATCAATTAGAACAAATGCTCAGAATGCGGTTTGCTAGGCAAACCACCGATCCATTGGCTATTATCACCGAAGTGACAAATCGAAAACAGAAGAGAGACGAAGATTTGCTCGTGTATATTGACAATATGGAGCAACTTATGAGACGAAGTCCGAATTTGTTCAATGAAGAACGTCGAATTGAAATTATAGTCAATAACACTTTAGAAGACTATAAGCGCATTCTAATTTCCCGTCCATATAACACGTTAGATGAGTTACATGCTCATGCGAGTTATTTAGAACGTCATCTTCAGCGCCGAGAGACAAAGTTTGAGCCGAAGTTCGATCGAAATCGAACAAAAAAGGTGGCTACGATTGAATCCGAAATCGTCGGAGAGTCGTCTGAGAATGAAGAAAATGATGAAGAGGAAGAGAAAAGTTTGGATGTGCTCACGGCATCAGTTGATGAAATTCAACAAAAGGTTAAAAAGATATGGAATCGGCAGCAGCGAAATAACGGCCACAATTCGACCGAAAAATTAACTAATAGTAGCTCGGCTAAGAGAGTTAGCAATAATAATAACACGGTTCCCAAACGGAACAAGGTGGGGGACAAGCCTAATATCTGTACGAATTGCTATGTTTGGGGCCACACTTCATATAATTGCCAGGCCGCTAGGGAGGAGAATTGCTTCGGTTGTGGCCAACCTGGGGTGTATTTAGACCAGTGTGAGTATTGTAAAGACCGAAAAGAGTCAAAAAACTACTAAGCGGACCTGACCAGCACCTCTCAGGCAGAACCGCGGATAAACTCGGTGCGAAACAAACGACTGAAGCAAGTCGCACAAATTCACAGACTGTCCATCCATTTAAAATCAGTAGTCATGCCGAAAGTCAAACCGAATCTGTTCGGGCCGAAAACAAGGAATTATATGAAATTCCAGCCGATTCAGTAAATCGAAAAAACTTTGATATTGGCCATGTACCGAGGGTTGCCACGGTAAACTCACTGTTTGTAGACGAAGTGCCACCCATTTATACCTTTGACGACGATCCTAGACCACACATAAAAGTAAGTGTCAATGGTGTTGGTAGACTACCGTTATTGGACACGGGTTCAATGGTCTGTGTAATCGGCTATACGCACGAAAAAGAACTCGACTGTTACAAAGCGGAAATGCGACCATGTAATGCGACTATTTCGACCGTCAGTCGGTCAAACCACCAAGTGGAAGGGCTTATGCATTTAGTTTATCACATAGATGGGCAAGAACACGAAATTCCCACCTTACTACTCAAAACCAAGAAGAGCCAATTTATTGTGGGTATCAATTTTTGTTATGCTTTTGATATTCGATTTGTTTGGGGGAAAAATGCAAAGAATATCCCACAAGCCCGGCCTTTGGCCCGAATAGAGGCGGCTGATTTGTGTGTACAGGCTATGGAACCTGCATCATCATCACCGATTAACGTAAACCAAGCTTCGAATGAGGCGGTTTCAAGTATTGAGGTGGATTGGCCTTCATCTATGTGTACAATGGCGAATAGCATTGCTAAAAGTCAATACCTTAGTTCTTTGACACGCTCGGTACCGAAATGGAATCGTCACAGTCAGTCAAGTTTGGGAAGCGTTCGAATAAGTAATCGAACCGAACAAATGGGGGCTATCGTACAGGAATTTCACGACCGTCAAAAGGAAGACTGTTCGCCTAAGGCAGTAGAGCATAGAGATAAAATCGTCTATAAAAGTATAGAGCCTATGTTGAAACATTGGTGGGAGCAAAAAACGAATAGTCGAGTAATTTTACCCATCGCGTCTGAGGGCACGTATGAAGCGGCGCCCATTGATCTAATTATGGACGTTTTGAAAGACTCAGTGCCACGGATTAAACGGGAGAAATCATCACAGCCCGGTAAACAGCGTCGATATGACTGTAGAATGCAAAAATATGAAATCAATGCCATAGAAACGTATGATATGATACATACTTCAGAAGATGCAAAAAATACAGAAATTGACGTAGTGCCAGAGAAGCATCAGTGTCTCACAAAACCACATCAGTTGTCGATTGAGCAACAGGCCGAATTGAATGAAGTGATATCCCAATTCCCATGCACACCAGAAACTGGCCCACTCAATTGTACGTCAACATATATTCAGCACATAAACACGGGCGACGCCACCCCAATTATGCGAAAACAATATCCTTTGTCTCCTTATGTGCTCGAAGAAGTCAATAAAGAGATCGAAAAATTAATCGAACGCGACATCATCATGCCAATTGACTTTAGCCCGTGGCGTTGGCCAATTCTTTGGGTACGAAAAAAGACTGGTGGTGGTAGGATATGTGTAGACGCTAGAGGTTTAAATCAGATAACTGTACCGGATGCGTACCCCACTCTGAATGTTGATACAATTTTACGAAATTTGCCTAAGGCTAAATTTATCACAGGCCTCGATATGACTCAAGCGTTTCATCAAATCGAAATTGCTGAAGAGGATCGAATTAAGACAGCTTTCGCTGTCGGCAGTAACTTTTATTGTTACAAACGGGCAATAATGGGCTTTAAAAATAGTCCGGCTGACTTGTCGAAAATGCTTGATAAAATATTTCATGATCTGATGCCTCGGGTATTTCACTATGTAGATGATTTCATTATTTTGAGCGATACTTTCGAAGAACACATGGCACTCTTGAGAGAAGTGGCCAGACGGTTAAAATCGGCAAACTTGACTATCAGTCAATCCAAATCATCGTTTTGTTTCAAGCAATTGACATTTTTGGGCTACATTTTATCAGACGAGGGATTAACGGCCAATCCAGAGCGGGTGAAGCCAATATTAGAATACAAACAGCCCCGAACAGTCAAAGAATTACGTCGTTTCATAGGTCTTGTCACATGGTACCGGCGTTTTATCGAAAATGCCGCTGAAATTCTAGCTCCTTTGACAGACTTAATTACCGGTGAGAATCAACGCAACATTCAATGGAATGAAGCGGCCGAAGAGGCTTTTGAAGAGGCTAAACAAGCGTTGACGTCACCAACTGTTTTGGTTGCGGCAGATTATTCTTTGCCATTTAAAATTTATACCGATGCTTCCTTGGTTGCGGGAGCTGGAGTGCTCGTACAAATTCAGGACGGAATAGAACGGGTGGTCGCTTTCCACTCAGTCAAATTCTCCCGAACGCAACAGAATTATAGCGCCACCGAACGAGAATGTCTCGCGGTACTCAGTTCAGTCGAAAAATTCCGACCATATATTGACGGAGTACCTTTTACCGTGGTAACCGACCACGCAAGTCTCAAATGGCTTCAAAATTTAAAAGAACCGCATGGAAAATTGGCTCGATGGGCGGTACGTTTACAGGCATTCGATATCACTTTCGTGCATCGACCTGGACGGTTGATGACCGTGCCAGATGCCATTTCACGAGCTGTCGACATGATCGAACTTGAACCGAATATAAGCACAGACGATCAGTGGTACAAGAAAATCCGAGCATTGGCTAAGAATGGAAAGGTCGACAAATATAAATTTGAGAACGGCTATTTGTATAGGCGTGGTAAATATGACACTCACAGTGGAGATCGTCTTTGGACCGTTTGTGTGCCAAAAGAAAAGATAGCCGAAATTTTGGAAGAAAAACATGATGAGTCTGCTCACATGGGCATATGGAAAACATTGAGTGTTATCCAATCAACTTATTACTTCCCTGACATGCATCGTATTATCCGAGAATACGTGTCGAAGTGCCAAGTTTGTCGACAGACCAAACATTCAAATGAAAACACTCGTGTGCCGACGGGTGAATATAGAGATCCCGGCCGGGTTGGACGTGTGCTCTCTTTAGACATGGTTGGTCCTTTGCCACCGTCTAAAATTCATAAACACATGATGGTCATCGTATGCATAGATGTATTCTCACGATACGTGTTTGCAAAGGCATGCACGAAGGCTACGGCTACTGTCATAACCGATTTCTTGGAAAAAGACATTTTTTTTAAACTCGAAACGCCGGAGCAGGTGTGGACGGATAACGGAGCACAGTTCAAGAGTCAACATTTCCAAGATTTTTTGCGAAAACGCAAGATCACACATCAAACCACACCGGTGTACCATCCCCAGGCTAATATGGTGGAAGCAACAAACAAAAGTTTGAAAACTATGATTCGAAGTGTTTTGTTCGAGACTCACAAACAGCATATCGATTGGTCGAGTTGTTTACAACAAGTAGTGATGTTGTTGAATACGACTAGACATGGCAGCACAAAAGAGAGTCCGCATTACATAGTCTATGGTAGGGAAAAAGCCCAAACGGGAAATGAACATATGATCTTGGCCGATGCTAATACGCCTTTAGATTTGTCAAACGAACGGATGGAACTCATTCGAAACGAGGCAGCTGAAGAGCAACGAGCCGCATTCGAAATAAACAAGAAGAAATATAATTTACGCGCACGAGAGAGGATTTTTAAAGAGGGTGATCTGGTCTATATAGATAATAATAGACTATCGTCAGCGGCGGACCAGTACACCAAGAAACTGGCACCTTTAAAAAAACAGGCTATTGTACGACAGTGCCTCGGATCGGATACGTACATATTGGTGGACACACAGGGTAAAGACCTGGGAAAGCACCATGCCACAAAAATGTACTCGGTTTAATAAATTGCGAGATAATTATGATCTAATGGAGTTAGATCATGCGATTGATAGATCGCTCCGTTCAACACACATCCAATTTATCAGTTTCGTTTTAACCGCAATCGACATACAGTTGTCATTTTTTCATGCACTCTCTAATTTAATCAGATCATAGACACACCATTACGTACTATAAAATGGTACACTGTCTCATTACACGCACATCATTCACACAAATATAGACATCATACGGTGGCACGGTAAACCAGTGTGCTTTGGGCTGCTGGACGCCTAAGGAAAGAAAATATGTTTAGTACCGAGCCAAGAATACGAACAAATAAAGTCAAGAAATAAAGAAAAAAAACTCGTTGTGGCAAACTGTGATGACCGATCGTCCGAGGACCCGACTACAGAAACTCCTAAGAAAAAAAAAAAGGGTTATTCCAAAACAAGTCGCAAACAAACTATTATAAAAGAGCAAAAAGTAATAATAAACGAATCGTAAACGATGGGAGACTAGTCCAGGAAGTTTGTGAGGTGATCCGAGCTCGAAATAGACATTAAATTATGTGATTCAGCCTCCCAGTAAATATAAATTTATCAGTTCACTTGATACAAACAAACAAAAAAAAAAAAAAAAAAAAAAAAAAAAGTCGATGTCACACGGAATAAATGGTACGAACAAAGAAATGCTACGAATACGAGAGAAGTTGGCAGTGAGTGCCACAGCGAATTCACATATACATATATACATATACATGCACCGTAGCAAGTGAAACGCGCACATGTGCGGGGGTCTTACCCGATGCGTTGGTTTGGAAACTACCAATGAAAACGCAGCATTGAGCGTCACTTCGAATGAAGCAAAAGCGAACCAATTATCGTTGACTATAAGATCACGTGATAGTGTATCGCCATGTTCAATAGAACGAAACAGAGTCTTTGTCTTTCTTTTGGAAGTAGACTGTCAACGAGAACGGTGAGATTCATTGCATTCAAGGAAACGTGGTTTTCTGTGTGATAAAACGTAAAACGTTTCGTTTCATTTTTTTCTTCGCTTCGTATTTTCGTTTCAGTTCTTCAAGCCAACGTTTGAAATAGTCGCTAAGTTAAAAGACAAACAAAAATAAAAAAAAAAGAAAAACCCGGCAAACCACTAACAAGTGAACGGTAGGACGCTTTACAAGAAAGTGCATCAATTTTTTTTGTGCCTCATCGTAAGGATGATTAATTCCATTAATTTTTTTTTTTTGTTCGTATTTCCATATGTGTCTAGAATAATCGACTAAAGCTAACCAACTGGAACTCATTTAAATTTTAGTCGGTCGAAAGTCTACGATATTGTGATCAAAAGATCACCCGCCATGTTCATTTACGTACAACCACTGCGTGAACGGTTGAGCCTACGACTCAACGAAGAGGAATTGGCCTTTTTGATTTGGAAGCCGAATGCTAAGGCGTGGGAGAACGTCGGAGACCAAACATATTGTTCGGTATCGGCCGTGCTTCGGGGAAGCCTACATGGTCAACGGCTAACGATCGCGAGCCACCGAAATACAGCCCAAATTATTTTGTTGGTATGCGCTAAAAATAGCATGGTGGTCGGTAACATCGAGATAAGTCCAAACGGCTCGTTTGCCATCAGTGCTCGACCAAACTTCCAATTTAACGGTTGTGTCCCGCCGTTTTGGCAACACCGGGCTACGGCCATCATCGGTATTCCCGACTCGGTGTGTACAATTAATATCCGTGATATCATTGGCGAAGACGAAGATATGCTGCGTCTTAAAAAGGGGCATTGCCAATTATTCGTACCAATTCGGTACCAAACGGCTACACCGGCGTACGACGACCGAGACGATGAAGTCATTCGCCCCGTGACAGTAAAGCCGGAAGGGAAAGATGAGGCAACGGAATCGACCAACGAGCCGCAAGAAGATAAGTCGGTGAATGAAACTCCATCAGAATATGATGATGCCGAGGCTGGTGATACTAAAGGCACGATTGACTAAAGCATATGAAACAATAGTCATCCTAACATTTGACCGTTTTTTTATTTTTTATTGTTCTCAGACGGTTTATTTCCATTCGTAAGTCTATAAGGCACCACAAATCGTAGTCAATGTGACAGTTCATGGAACATTTATGCATCATACGTATACATTGCGTATATACCACATCATTTCACGTCTTTTCATTTGGAAAAGAGTAATTCAAGTCTGCAATAAATTAGATCAACCGAAAAAAAAAAAAACAAATCATCCCAATCACCAATATTCACCTAAACAATAACCCGGATTAAATCACAGCCATAAGAAAAAAAAAAAAAAATGACCCAATTAGACTAGGGTCAATGTAGGCTAAGTTTTTTTTATTTCTTAATCAACTAAAATAATAATAAAATAAAAGTAAAAGAAGCGAACCAATTTAGTCAGTTGTTTCTTCCGAATTTATTAGACGTTATTCAACGAATTATTGCTCGAATCTGATTTAAAAACCAGCTATCAGATAAATTAACTGGATTTGTACCGTAATTTAAGAAAACATGCACATTTCATGGAAAGAAGCCACACGAAACAGAAAACATGTGCATTTCATGGAAAGCAGCCATTAAGAATGCAAGCAGACAACACTTGACACCTTTTTATATTTAGTAAACCGCATGAAAGGAAAATTTCTTCGGCTATAAGAGCCAAAATATGGTAACGATACCATCACTGTTTTTTTTTTCAACAGACAAGATAGTTTTCTTCGGCTATAAGAGCCAAAATATGGTAACAACACCATCGCTGTTTTACTTTTACAACAGACAAGATAGTTTTCTTCGGCCACAGGAGCCACTTTCTAAGTTATGGTAATGAGATCATCGTTGTCAGCAGCGGATAAGACCACCTTATTTTCGGCTACCAAGGCCAATGCAAATGAAGTAATTAGCTTAGTATTTTTTTTTAATTTTATATATACAATATTATCACACTAGTCGCACATCACTGGGTCACATCGAACCGATGAAAGATTGATTTGGTGAATGAAAGTTCGCACAGGGTACTCACTTGAACCGAGGAGGGGGTATTGAAATGTGAATTTTCTGACGGTCTCAGTCAAAACCCATTTCATAGACTAATTTTAATACGCCTGAAAATAGGCAATGGTATGAAGACTCAATGCACGATAACAACAGCATAGCAAATAGTCTAATGACATATAGGTTGATTACAATTGTAAAGTTCTTGGGTTTATCGACCGGAATCATTAGTGAGTCGATTAAAAGGGAGAACAACCAATGTAAAACAGCCAATCGACTAAATATGCGAACATAAGGTAATCACGAAAATAGACTAATCATGATATGTGGAGAGTTTGGTGTAAAAGAGCGCTGTCGTCGCGATTCATATTACTTGGAATCGCGAATAGGAATAATAGGCAAAAATAGATAAAAACGATGGTAGCGACAATCGAAGTAAAATCAAGTCTTTTTTCACTCGAATCGCATCACAAGTAGACGTACTAACAGCATTGTGCGCATTTTAGTAATAAGAAAAAACATGTGTACAGTATAAATTCGATGAAAATTTGTGAACCTATAGACCAACGGCCAATTATCGTTGGCTAAATAAAAAAACAAATTACCGTATTTGGAAAACAAACTTTACGAGTGGCAGGCTCTCTCCGTGAGTATTAACAGACTATAAGAAATTGAAGTTAACGTGGTCAATAACAAAAATCGATTATTAGTGCCTGTAATCTGGGGCGGAAACGGTACATTGAAGGGATAGACGACTACTAATAAGCAACACTTGCTATTTGGCCGGACTACGGAAGTCTGCGAGCTATTTAGTCTTCATCCGAACGACTCCAACATCGACAAGAAAGACCAAAACCAAGAGCACGTTTTCACACGGCCGATTTAAACAACGTACTCAAGTCACAGGTATTCTACGTCTAAGGCGCCCAACGAAAGCTTTCCATTAGAATAGTTTAGTCTCGTGATCACGTAGGCATAAGAGATCTTTTCGTTAGGCTAACAGAAATTTGATTTCAGTCAAATACATCGAATAAATAGACATTTTTGTTACCATTGTAATTCGCCACTGAGTTTTCATACAATCATTTCAATATAGAACGAAATTTGACGGAAGACTAACTGAAAGAAAGGTAATCTAAACAAAAAACATTTTTTCGTTCATCACCAATCAAATATACGCTTGGAAAGCAATTGTATTGGTTTATACTGGTTTTAACTAGTTAAATTTGGTTTTATCATGTTTCAGGCCATCCATAAACGCTACGAACATACAAAGATCTTGAGCTTGATTCAGTCAATATATAGATCAGATTTAAACATCAGTTTGAAGAAGTAAAGTCCAATCCATTGCCAAACTGAAGTGAATTTCACCAAAGTCATCGATTCAAACGAAAAAAGAAATTAAATTCTATCGTCAAAATGTCAGAAGCCCATGCAGCAAAAAAAGCACGTAGCAATTCATACGAAAATCAGATTCCGTTGAAAAGTGTCGAGACGCTTCATCTCAATCTCAAAGGCGCCGATGTGAATTTTATTTTCGACTCAGACAATGGCTCGCCCAAACGCATTCCAGCCCATAAGATTCTTTTGGCCAGCGCCAGTGATGTGTTCGATGCAATGTTTTATGGACAATTACAAGAGAAAGGCGATGTCATGGTGACCGATGCGTCTGCTCGCGCATTCGAGGAATTTTTACAGTTCTTTTACCTCAGCAAAGTTAAACTGACTAAAGAGAACATTGCCGAAGTGATGCATCTTGGACACAAGTACAATGTCATCAATTGCGTCGCCGTCTGTGTACAATACCTACGCGACATTCTCACCGATGGAAGTATCTGCACTGGATTAGGACTCGCCCTTCTATACGATCAAAAACAATTGTTGGAATTTTGTGAAAACCAAATAAGGTTGAACACAATCGCAGTATTCAAGTCGACCAGTTTTTTGGAATGTGATAAACGAATTTTGGAACACATTCTGCAGATGAATCCACTTTCTTGCTCTGAAATGGAAGTGTTTGCAGCATGCATGTCATGGGTTAGAGCCAAAGATGACCAAGCTATGCTAACTAAGCGGATGGTTAAAACTCACCTTGGTGATTTATTCTATGAAATTCGATTTTCATCGATGACAATACCAGAGCTTGCCACGTTAGCCATCGCATACGGTTCTGTTATTTCGAATGACTTTGAGAATATTGTTAAAATGATCGCTTTACCAGAGTTCAAGCCGAACAAGTTCAGAAAAGAGCCACGGCACAAGACATGGAATATGGATGCCATTATCCGGTGTAATAGAGATGCAACGAATCATAATAAAGTACCGATTGACGTGTATTCCGAAGAAAAGACTACATTCGCTACGAATGGACCACTTCTTTTGGGCAGCTTCATTTGTTCAAAGATTGTCGTTGAAACCAAATATGGTGATCATGATTTGAAATCAAACTGTTCTGTTGAAGTAAAAATCTTCGAATCGACAACTGCTGATGATACTGATCTCGAAAAGGATGCCAAAACTCTGATTTGTTTTCGAACAAGCATTAATTCAAGCGACAGAGAAGTTTTATTACCACACCCGATTCTCACCAGACCTGGATTTTATTATACAGTTTCCATGAAAGGATTTCCAGAAAGCTATCGGTTCTTCAGTGCAGAACTGCTGAATAAGGTGCTGATTGA
Source organism: Aphidoletes aphidimyza (assembly GCA_030463065.1). Classification (NCBI taxonomy): domain Eukaryota; kingdom Metazoa; phylum Arthropoda; class Insecta; order Diptera; family Cecidomyiidae; genus Aphidoletes; species Aphidoletes aphidimyza. The sequence goes on from CM059999.1 coordinate 36,506,688, forward strand.
GCCTAATATCAACATACAATTCCATAATAATTGCGATCTCGATGTAGTTTATGCGTTGAATTTCAACAGGATTTAATTTTGATCGATATTAAAAAAAATCGTTATCATTTGATGTGATTCTAAATCGTTATTCCGACATTATTTCAACAAAATGGAATTTATTCCAGCGTAAACACACTATTTTCAGATGGATTCAAATGTTCAAAAGTATCAAAGTTATAAAATTTATTCAAATTTCAAGCAAATCACAGAGTTGCGGATGTGTCTCAATTTCCCTTGAAAAGTTGTTGCAGTGTACCTCTTTATGGGGGCCATTTTGACCCCGGAGGTACCCAAAATGGGGAAAATAGAAGAAATTGCCTTCCCAACCCGTTGGATTCCCTTATGAATTACATTTTGTTTAACCAGGGTTCCCGGTGGGTAATTTTGGCCTCCTTCTGTTTCAAAATTGCAAAACAAACATTTTTGGGGGGGTTAAAAAACTTATTCAGCCAATTTTAGGGTATAAGGAGGCCAAAATTACCCCCAGTTACCCCTGGTTAAACAAAATGTAATTTGAGATATATTTTCAGATATTTACAGATATTCTGATAAAGAAATACAGACAAAAATGAACGAAATTTTTCAGATAATATGGATGATTTTCAGAAAGATTTGATAAGTTATGTTTTTTCAGCCTAGATTGTTAAATAATATATATTTTTATTCAAAGCGACACGGTACCAGACAATTTGTAATAACCAAAGTGAGCAAAACATAGCTGAGCTGTGATTCGAATTATTGAACGCACTCAATTTTAAGATTTTAAGGTAAGAGCTCGCCCTCAAGTTTGACAGATGGCTCATACACGTGAAGCAACTGAGACAAGTCACTTGTGTTTGTTCATTTTTCAATTCGAACTGTTTTTTTTTCAAGCATAAATTGCAAAATTCAAGCGGAATCACTTTTCCTTTCAATCATTTACATGAATTGGTCGATTTAATTTTATTTACTGTTCACAACAACATCGAAAGTAAGTAAATCGATCGAATCGAGCACATTCAAATTGAAACATATTATTTAAAGGTTAGTCAATGTCATCAGTCAATGTCTGGAAGTAATCATTTCTTAAAAATTAGAAACAAAAGTATATTTTCGTTCATCACCAATCAAATATATGCTTGGAAAGCAATTGTATTGTTTTATACTGGTTTTAACTAGTTAAATTGGGTTTTATTATGTTTCAGGCCATCCATAAACTCTACGAACATACAAAGATCTTGAGCTTGATTCAGTCAATATATAGATCAGATCTTAACATCAGTTTGAAGAAGTAAAGTCCAATCCATTGCCAAACTGAAGTGAATTTCGATTCAAACGAAAAAAGAAATTAAATTCTATCGCTAAAATGTCAGAAGCCCATGCAGCGAAAAGAGCACGTAGCAATTCATATGAAAATCAGATTCCGTTGAAAAGTATCGAGACGCTCCATCTCAATATCAAAGGTGCCGACGTGAATTTTGTGTTTGCCTCAGACAATGGCTCACCCAAACGCATTCCAGCCCATAAGATTCTTTTGGCCAGCGCCAGTGATGTGTTCGATGCAATGTTTTATGGACAATTACAAGAGAAAGGCGATGTCATGATGACCGACGCGTCTGCCGCTGCATTCGAGGAATTTTTACAGTTCTTCTACCTTAGCCGAGTTGAACTGACCACAGAGAACATTGCCGAAGTGATGCATCTTGGACACAAGTACAATGTCATCAATTGCGTCGCCGTCTGTGTACGATTTTTATATGACACTATCACCGACAGTATTTGTACTGGATTAGGACTCGCCCATCTCTACGATCAAGAAGAATTGTTGAAGTTTTGTGAAAGGCGCATAGCTTGTAACACGGTGTCAGTATTCAAGTCAATCAGTTTCTTGGAATGTGATAAACGAACTCTGGCGCACATTCTGAAAATGAATCTTTTGTCCTGCTCCGAAATTGAGGTGTTTGAAGCGTGCATGTTATGGGTCAGAGCCAAGAGTGGCCAAGATTTGTTGACTAAAGAGACGGTGGAAACTCACCTTGGTGAATTATTCTATGAAATCCGTTTTTCGTCAATTACAATACAGGAGTTTGCCACGTTAGCCAACTCTTACGGTTCTGTGCTTTCGAATGACTTCGAGAATATTGTTAAAATGATCGCCTCACCAGAGTTCAAGCCAAACAAGTTCAGAAAAGAACCATGCCACAAGACATGGAATATGGACGCCATTATCCAGTGTTGTAGAGATACAACGATTTGTTATAGTGAACCGATGAACGTGTTTTCCGAAGAAAAGACTACATTCTCTATGAATGAACCGCTTTTATTGGGCAGCTTCATTTGTTCAAAGATTGTCATTGACACAAGTGATGGTTATCACGATTTGGAATCTAAGTTGTCAGTTGAAGTAATAATCTTTGAATCAACTATTGCTAATGATACTGATCACGAAAACGATGCCAAAACTTTGATATGCTTCAGAACAAGCCTTCATTCAAGCGATACAGAAGTTCCATTACCCAAGACAATTCTCATAAGACCTGGATTTTATTATAGTGTTTCCATGAGGGGATTTCCTGAAAGCTGCCGCTACTTTTATAAAGATCTGCTGGAAAAGGTGCAGATTGAGCCTAATATCAACATACAATTCCATAACTTTTTTGATTTCGATCTAGTTTATGCGTTGAATTTCAACAGGATTTAAGTTTAGTCGATATCAAAATATTTATCATTTGATGTAATTCTAGATCGTCATTCCGATTTCATTATTTCAACAAAATGGATTTTATTCCAGCTTAAATACATGATTTCCGAATGATTTAAAATCTTCAAAAGTATCAAAGTTCTCTGGACTAAAAACAAAGAATCAATCACAAAATAAATATCATTTTTTCAGAATAAATCAATTCAAGTGTTTTATTATTCATATTTGTTGTGACGTATATAAAAAACTTTGATCTAAAATTGGGTGATGTTTGGGTGTCGAGCATCTACCGCCCAAATTTTTCCGTTAACTTGAAAATTTAGTTCTTTGAATCAGTCAAAACGGAACGAAGACCAACAGTTCATATTTGTGTTTGAAAAGATCGAGCGTTTTATTTGATTCATCTGCGCATCTGTTTCCAATGAAAATCGGCCAAACGAAGTGTACAAACGGTACAAATTGACTTGTGTTGATTAGCGAAATACACAGGTAAATTACACTGACACTGCGTCTGTTGACGCATTTCTCGGTCGCAGTCTGGAGACACAAAATTGTGAGAATTCTCATATTTTCGTACGGATTGTTGATTGGAACATTGCATAATGTGTGGGTCGTGTGAACGTTAGCGCCTATTTTATGTATCACATCTCTGTGTGTGCGCTTATGTGAGTTCATATAACGCCGGCACAATAACTCTCGAACGGAATCTCAAATCTCAAAGTGGTAAAAACAAACTTGTTCAGTATTATCACCGGATATTTCCTATTCAATTTGAGCCATATTGGTAAAACCCGTCCCGGAGCGGCGTGCATTCTAGTGCACATGAGTTGGGTCTCCACTGGAGACTCTCCAGTACATTTTTACACAAAAACCGATTTACACATTTTTGACTCTCCTGGCCGTATTTTTCTATAACAATTCATACAATTTGCGTCGTTTGAAAGATATTCCTCTGGTCATTCGTGTTAAACAGTGCGGAAAATTCCAACTCATTATGTTCGTAAGTCCATTTATTTCCTAATGTCATATTAACGTTAATAGGATAAGAAAATAAAACCTCTGAACGAGGTATAAAAAGAATGGTGCACTGAAAGATCCTGCCCACAAAATGACTGATATCACATTTTATGTGGCGCTAGCGAAATATAGTTGGTTCAAAGTTCTTCAAATAATTCAACAACTTGTCCATGTCATATTACAATAAAATTAACGAATGGTTTTATTCAAATTAATATCGCGTCAAAATTATGACAGTTTCTGTCATTTTCGTGTAAGTATGCAAATGAATACAAATATGGAAGAGAACAACACAAGCGCAACGCACTTACAGCATTGAACTGAAGAGTTGTCATTGTATGTATTGCTACATTAAACTCGATGCTATCCAACGGTGCTTGTCCTTCGCACACAATTAAGACGATATACAAATGTCAAATCTTCAGCATTTTTCATGTGTCAACCGCTTCTGTTCACAGTGATTCGTTCAACTTGAATAATCAAATTATAACCAATATCCAAATTTATTTTCAATTCGGCTATACAATCAATTGTTCTTCCCATCTGCATCAAAAATAGAATATTCTGGGTTCGGATTTCTGGATTGGATCGCATGTTTCGTTTAAATCGATACGAAAGTAAGTCTGTTGCATGCATGTTGGACAGCGTCCAGTGGACAAGTAACATGAGCATTTGAAATGAATTATTCAATTTTCTCGCGCCCCAGAGTTTCAATTTCAAATTATCGCAATTTTTAACAAACAATTACAGAATAACAATTAGCAATGAGTTTAATAATTTCATGATTTATATATTTTTTTCAGGATCATTCTCAAATAACAATCCGCTGTTCATAGACTCAAAGGCTATAAGACCTTTCATAAAAGGTAAAAAAAGATACACGAAATACGCTGCTATTTTTACTATATTTTCACTAAGCAACTCAGTGTCCCTCTTTATTCTTGATCTTCAGATATTGCTCAAAAAGAGAGAATTCAACCAACAACAAAAACCAAACACCAAAATGGCAACCAATCAATCAGATAACAACGAAGTAGTCAAATATGACAATCAAATTCCATTGAAAAGCAGTAAAAAAATGTATCTCGATGATAGAACCGCCGATGTTTACTTTGTGTTCAAATCAGATGGCGATTCAGATGACGGTTCACCCATTCGTATTCCTGCGCATAAAAATATATTGGCTGCGGCCAGCGATGTGTTCGATGCCATGTTCTACGGAGATCTGAAAGAAAATGGTGATGTTCAAGTTGTCGATGCATCTGCGGTTGGTTTTGTTGAATTTCTTCAGTTTTTCTATGTCAGTCAAGTGAAAGTGACACCAGAACACGTGGCTGAAGTAATGAAACTGGCTGACAAGTACAATGTTCCTGAGTGTCTTGAAATATGTGCGAACTCTTTGAAAGGTTCTCTGACACTCGAAAACGTGAGTAGACCGCTAGATCTCGCCATTCTTTATGAGCAAAATGAATTGAAACAATGCTGTGAACGGCTAATAGCTCTTAACACGGAACAATTATTCAAGTCGAACGATTTCTTGAACTGCGATAAACGGGCTCTGGAGCATATATTGAAGATGGATATTTTATCTTGTTCCGAAACCAAGGTTTTTGAAGGTTGCATGGCATGGCTTAAGGTCAACAGTGGGCAGGGTGAGCTGACCAAAGAGATTATTGAAGCTTTTCTCGGTGATTTATTCTACAAAATTCGGTTTGCTTCAATGACAATGAAGGACTTCGCTTCATTAACAATTTCATATGGGTCTCTATTTTCAAGTGATGAATACAAAGACATCATTCAAATGATTGAACTACCTGAACATCAGCCAAAGATATTCAACCGAGGTCCACGACAAGCTCAATGGAACACGGATGCTATTATCAAATGTGATCGAGTCGAATCGATTCTTGATTTCGTATATTACATTACTAGCACCGAAACAACTACATTTTCAACCAATAAACCAGTTCTCTTGGGCAGTTTTACTTGTGCTGAAGTATGTGTTTATCGTGGTAATGGTTTTGAAGATTTGATCTCAAACTTACCAGTTGAAGTAACAATTTCCGAAGTTTCTATACTTTCGGACGCTGCCGAGGGCCCTTCCAAAATTCTTTCAAGTCTAAAAGCAAGTTTACCATCGAAGACGGAATACACGATTTCCTTGCCCAAACCGGTTCTCATTAGACCAGGATTGTTTTATAAGATTCGCTTGACGTTATCACCGGAACGACATTGTTTTGATGGCAAACAACTAAAAACGGAAGTACGAATTGGGCACAACACCACCATAAAATTCCATAATGACAGAACATATGATTTTAATCCAATTGGAATAATTGTTGGATTAGATTTTAATTGAATACCATTTAACGATGATTAATCAGCAAGCAATTGTGGTTTCATTGACGCAATAAATTATGTTTGTTTTCTATATTTCAACACTCAAAATAAAAGTGTGGTTATATTATTGACAAGTGCCAATAGTACAGCGGTTAATTGCTTATTTACTATTCTCAATTTTTCAATAGATGGCACATTTCAACTGATTATTGCAAACTGGTCAATAAAATCTCAGAGGTGTGCGAGGGGTGGGGTTTTCGGGTTTTAACCCCCCTCTGAAGCAAAAATGGCCAATTTTGTCCGGTTTCTACTCCGGTCTGGAAATTTTGTTCAACGTGGGAAATCTGACCTACTAAATGTTTTTCGAGAGCCCATATGACTTTTCTGGGCCAAACTATATTGATTCTGAGATTCGTAAATACAATCATTCCATATTTGATGTGAAATTTTGCAAATTTGCAGCCAAAATAGACGAAATTCATAAAATTCGTACACGTACGCCATTCGCAAAATTGTTAATCAACACTATCAACTTTTTTTCCACTTTTGAAAAATTCCAGAGACCACATAAAATTGGATCGATTAATTGGTGTCCTCAGACCACGAAATGGGCAATATTTTGTTGATATTAGCGATTGTGTGGATTTCCGCAAGGGAAAACCGAAATTCGGCGATTTTGGCCCAATTTTGCCAACATTTTCATTCACCGAGCCGAAACTAAACTAATGCTATCCAAGACTATAGTTTTATCACCTAGCCAGTGTCAAAACAATCACTTTTGCTTATTTCAGCATCAAAATCGGTTGATTTTTGTGGAAGTTGTGTTGATCGGCAGGTTGATGAGTTTTCCCAAAAATCACGATTTTTCCCGATTCATTCAAATTGGGCCAAATAAAAGTGACCCAAGTAATGTATTTGAGTACAGTTGTTTACACTACGCCTACTTTTTGATATATTTTTAGTATTTTAGTGGTATCTGGGTATAATTTTTATGATAATATAACCAATTTTTGTTCCAATTTAAATTTAGTTGAAAAATGTATGGATTTTCAGATATTTTTATTTGGAGCGTCTTTTTGCCAGAACTACAACTGATACTTTGGCGTTCGAAAAAACACCAATAAAGTAGAAGTCAAGGCAATCATTTTTGCTTTTTTGAACATAAAAATAAGTTGATTTTTGAGGAAGTTGTGCTGATCGGAAAATGGATGAATACCCCAAAAATCACGATTTTTGCTGATTGGTTCCAAGGGTGAGCTGTTTTAACATACCAAAACACTTTTTGTATGATCAGTTTTTTTTTCGAGACATATTTTGTGACATTTTAGTAGCATTTGGGTAAATATTCATCGAAAATTTAACAAATATTTAGTCAAATTTTCAAATTCAGTGTAAATCAAATGTCAGCGACATCTATTGAGAATATAAGTTTTTGTACAGTAATTTTGTATTTCAATCGTTACGCTAAACGTCAAACTGTACAATCGAATGCGAATTCACTTCAACCGTAGTCGTATTAGAATCTCTTGTGATTGCTTAGAATAAATAGCGAAATACATTGGGGAAACGAAAATGTCCAAACGTAAATACTCGTGCCGAAACTCTTCTGATTTTTTTTGTTACGTGTGTGGAGTGTTTTTCCCTTCGAAAGACAGACGACCAATGAACAAAGATCAAATGGAAGCGTATTTCAACTATTTTGGAATTCCAGTGTCAAATCAAGAACAAAGTTGGGTGCCGCATTTTTTTTGTCCATCATGTCGTACCAATTTAGGATCGTGGAACAAAGGTAGCGGTCATGGAGTTAAATTCAAAACGCCGATGATATGTCGAGAGGTAATGGATCACACGAATGATTGCTATTTTTGCTTGACTAACATTTCGGGAGCAAACAGTAAAAAAAAGTCGGCCATTAAATACGCAAAACACGTCAAATCCATAACATTGCCAGTTACTCGTCCTGCAAATGAAACAGCTCCATCACCACCAGGTATCACATTTAAATAATAATTTAAATAATTAAATAAGTCACAGTATTGATATCAAATGTTCCTTACATAGGCAAGAGTGGCACGGCGGTCTCATCTCAACAAACGGTAAAGCAATCTGAATTTGAAGCTGTGTCATCTTTTTCATTTGATGATGGGCCAAAAAAAGCAACACAAGCTTACCTAAACGATTTCGCACGGGACTTACTATTGACTAAAGCAGAGACGCGAATTTTTTTATCACGTTTTAAAGAAAATGGCTGGGCAGCTGAAGCCGTCAAAGTGAGCAGTGTTGATAATCGAAGTGACATATTTGCGAATTTATATAAACGCAGTGGCCAAATCACGTATTGCCCCGATGTCATGCGACTATTTGAAGTTATGAAGCAACCATTTATCCCAAATGAGTGGCGTTTGTTTATCGATGGTTCCAAAACAGCAGTAAAAGCAGTTTTATTACACAACGGAAACATCAAGCCATCGATACCACTGGCATACGCGACAAATATAAAAGAAGAATATTCAACGATGCAAGCAATTCTTCAGTTGATTGAATATCGAAGATACGAATGGCTTATCATTGCTGATTTGAAAGTTGTTGCAATTCTGACAGGACTTCAAAGTGGTTACACGCAACATAGCTGTTTTTTATGCAAGTGGGAAAGTCGGAATCGTGCCCAACACTATGTTCGAAAAAATTGGGGAGAACGGACTGACTTCACAAAAGGCCAATTCAACGTGGCGAACATACCACTTGTCAAAAAAGAGCGTATCTTAATACCTCCACTCCACATCAAACTTGGGCTCATGAAACAATTCGTAAAAACGCTGAACCAAGACGGGAAAGCATTCAAGTTTTTGCTCAAATTCTTTCCGCGATTAAGCCTGGCCAAAATTAAAGCTGGAGTTTTTGTTGGCCCACAAATTCGTAAGTTGATGAACAATACAGAATTCGAAGATTTGCTTTCGAAGAAAGAGAAGAAGGCGTGGAAGTCATTCATAAACGTTGTGTATGGTTTCTTGGGCAACAATAAGCAGAGAAATTACAAGAAATTGGTGGCTGATATGGTTTCAAATTTTAAGAACATTGGGGCAAACATGTCATTGAAACTACATTTTTTGGATTCACACATTGACTATTTCCCGGAGAACTTAGGTGCATTTTCAGACGAAATGGGTGAGCGCTTTCACCAAGACATCCTTGTTTTCGAGAATCGCTTCAATGGTATGCATTCACCAGCAATGCTTGGTGAATATATTTGGTCTACCCTTCGTGAAACGGACATAAATCATAATCGAAAAGGAACAAGAACACACTTCTAAATTTTGTCAAAAGGCGATAAATTGGAAAATAAAATAAATGTATCAAAAAAAAAACCTCAGATTCTATTGTCTTCTTTAACGAAAACGTCACAAAATATGTCTCGAAAAAAAAACTGATCATACAAAAAGTGTTTTGGTATGTTAAAACAGCTCACCCTTGGAACCAATCAGCAAAAATCGTGATTTTTGGGGTATTCATCCATTTTCCGATCAGCACAACTTCCTCAAAAATCAACTTATTTTTATGTTCAAAAAAGCAAAAATGATTGCCTTGACTTCTACTTTATTGGTGTTTTTTCGAACGCCAAAGTATCAGTTGTAGTTCTGGCAAAAAGACGCTCCAAATAAAAATATCTGAAAATCCATACATTTTTCAACTAAATTTAAATTGGAACAAAAATTGGTTATATTATCATAAAAATTATACCCAGATACCACTAAAATACTAAAAATATATCAAAAAGTAGGCGTAGTGTAAAAAACTGTACTCAAATACATTACTTGGGTCACTTTTATTTGGCCCAATTTGAATGAATCGGGAAAAATCGTGATTTTTGGGAAAACTCATCAACCTGCCGATCAACACAACTTCCACAAAAATCAACCGATTTTGATGCCGAAATAAGCAAAAGTGATTGTTTTGATACAAGCTAGGTGATAAAACTATAGTCTTGAATGGCATTAGTTTAGTTTCGGCACGGCGAATGAAAATGTTGGCGAAATTGGGCCAAAATCACCGAATTTCAGTTTTTCCTTACAGAAATCCATACAATCGCTAATATCGACAAAATATTGCCCATTTCGTGGTCTGTGGACACCAATTAATCGATCCAATTTTATGTGGTCTCTGGAATTTTTTTGTCAGATGATAGTGCAATTTGCGCTCAAATCCAATCTTCGACTCATGAACCACTATTACAAATAGTTTGTTATGAATAACACTAAGATTTCATCCAATTTTGAGCAATATCGTAGTAGTCGGTGTGGCGCACGTTCGGCTCAAGTGAATGTGGCTTTTTGCTTGAAAATTCAATTTTTATATGGAAAGTACCACAAATAAGCCTAAAAAATGTCTTCCGCGGGCTCCTTTGACTTTTCTGAGGCAAATTATTATGGTTCTGAGATTTAGAAATAGAATAATTCCATATTTGTGGTCATATAATAGATTGGATTCAGAAAATAGGTGCAACCACTGATTTTGACTCACTGCTCCGAACCCATATAAACTGCTTATTTTGTAGAAAAAAGGGCCTGGACAGAATTTGAGGCCGATTGGATGACGTTTTCTTGTAATTTCACTATGTTTACTTTCACATTGAAACTAATTTTATGAATCACTTGATGGTTAAAAGTGCGGAAAAGTAAGCCTTACGCATGTAAGCCCATTTATTTGAAGTGGAGAACATTAAGTAGGCTTATTTGTGGTAATTTCGTTCAAAAATGGCATTTTAAGGGCAATAAACGTATATTCACTTGAGAGCATGGCGCACCGAAACGGCTATACCAATATTGCTCAAAATTTGATAGGATCTAAGTCTAATAATTTCCAAACAATGGTGAAAATTTGAAATCGATCGGTGGAGTCGTTTTTGAGCTATCGTGGTAACAAAAAACGTGACACCGGACAACGGACGGCGGACAAAGGACAAAGGACAACGTGCCACAGCCCCACATCAACATGAGCTAAAAACGGTTCCACCGCATTCCTTTGGGTTCCAAACTTATAGAAAACTCATCTTTGGGGTTTCAGAAATTTTGGCCAATCGCAATACTTTTACGCATCACGTGGTGTGCGGAAAAGTAATATGGAGAAAAATAGAACATCTTTATTTTATCGTATTCTCCCCCCCCCCCAAGCGATAAAAATTTGAATTTAACCCCCCCTAGACCCACCCTAAGTACAAGAAAAAATTTCTCTACTACATATTGTATCACAGCTTGAATTGATAGTGTCAACTCTGACAGTCGATCTTTCAGTTTTTACGATGTGGTGAACAAACCGGATTATAGATTTCTTTCTTGAGAACTAATTTAAAGCCTAGCTCAATACCTTTCATTTGCGGTATCTGCGGATTTTGTACCCTGTGTATTATCCAGGGTTATGAACTTTTGAAAAAACACTT
>CM059999.1:36518300-36554931 GCA_030463065.1 Aphidoletes aphidimyza
AATCAGAATAAATCATGATCGGATACCTCCGGGTACATTGGGTACATATTTTTTATTTTCAAATCTTCAAACGCAAAAAACTCGAATTGACGTATATTTCTTTTTTCATTTTTTTCTTCCAAAACGTTTTGTCTTTTCATGCTGCGTCAATCTTAAAATGTAAGTCACTCGGTCCCAAGTGTCAATTTTTTGCTAAAACGCTGAAAAATCGAATTTCACCCATTTTTCGAGGGTTTTTCGCTAAAATTTGCAATTTATATGCAAACTATGCTTGCAAAAACTGTTAGAATTATCTATAAATTTAGTTTTCAATCATTTAAGACCAGTGTTCGGCAAAGATAAGATACTAGATAAGATACCATATGAGATACCAGATAAGATAGTATCTTCATCTTATCTAGATACATTTTTCCAAAAATCAAAAATATCTTATCTTATCTAGATACTGCAACATCCGAAGCGGTATCTTTATCAGTATCTCAGGTACTTTTAAGATATTTTTGTTAATAAAATTTGCAATAAAATATTTAAATGAAAAGTTAGTTTTTTGACCAAATTTTTCTCAAAAATTATGAAAGAGAAATATTTCGTCAAAAGACTTAATTTTCATTAAAAAAAATATCTAAAAAAATACCTGAGATACTTGTAAGATACTATCTCATCTTGTATATTTTTCAGATAAGATATTGGATATCTAATTATCTTATCTAGATACTTTTTTTTGAAAAGCATCAATATCTTATCTTATCTAGATACTTGAAATTTCAAAATTGCCGAACACTGTTTAAGACTCATATACTTGCATATGAATTGGTTAAAATTAGTTTTTCGGCCAAATACTCGTTGTAAATTCAAACAACTGAAAAACCTCTTGGCGCGGTGAAAACTCGTGTCGCAAGCGAAAGCGGTGCACAAAATTACTGATATCAATTTAGTGACGCGGCTAGCGGGTTATTTCAATTTTAATCGATTTTAAAGTTGTTATTATTTAAATTCCGCTGTTGAAATATTTGGCTAAAATGTTATCCATAAAAATAAATATAATCCGCTAGCCGCGTCACAAAATTGATATCAGTAATTTTGTGCACCGCTTTCGCTTGCGACACGAGTTTTTACCGCGCCAAGAGGTTTTTCAGTTGATATCAATACTTTTGTATTGGAACAATCGTAAAAACCATGAAAATGTTAATTATAGAAAAAAAATAGTATTAGTTAACACATTTTCATGAAATATCCAGTTTTGGGGCTTCATATTCGATTTTATTGTGGAACATGTTTTTGAAGCATATTGCAATATGAGAGACAATTGTCCATTTCATATTGGATAGCTTTGAAACTACAATTTAAATACATTTTTGCTTATTGTTTGAGCATAATTTCAGGAAAAATAGCATTTTTTGCCATTTTTAGGGTGTTTTTTCATTTCCGACCTCAATATCTCGAAAAAACGAATTTTCCCAGATATAACGCATATGCAGCATTTTTCACCTAATATTACCCTAGAATAGTGGAAATTATGAAACAAAAGTTCGGCGGAAATTTTGAGATAGAGGGCGTTATGTGTCAGACCGATTAGCAACTTTTCAGTTTTTGGCAAAAAAATTCCCAATAACGAAATATTTTTCAAATTGCTGACATGCAGTTTGAAAGCTGACCTCAATACCTTTCAAATGATACCCATAACGTTTCTGTATGTGTTGTGGTTGAGGCACAGTGACCGCTGGGAGGGGGGGGCAGTTTTTCAAGTTCGAGGACCCCCCTGGTCAGAGGGGTCCCCAGATCGAAAAAGTGTAGAACAAAAAATTCTTAGTTTTACTAGCCTATCAACTTCTGTGAGTCTCATCGAAATCGATTGAAAGTACAGACAGACAAACATAGCCCCTTTTCATCATTTTGGTAAATTTTTGATAATGTCATAACTTTTGAACGAATCAACCGATTTTGATGATATAGACAGTGTTGTTCCAAGATAATTTATCTAGATAAGATAACAAGATAAGATAAGATAAGATATGATCTTTTATCTCATCTAGATAACAGATTTTTTTGGCTCATTTATCTTAATCTTATCTAGATAGCTGTATTTTTCGACTATCTTATCTGCAATTTTCAGATACTTTTGAGATAATACATGGGCTTAAAATGTTCGAAAAGACATCAAGAATGAAAATTTGTGAAAATGTGAATTCGAATGTTTATGAACAAACCCAGCAAAATCTTCATCGTTGATTGGTAGTGCGCTCTGATTTGACTTCTAATTCAAAAGTTTATTTTGCATTTTTGTTTTGATAAAATGTTTGACGTACAGTCAGTAAAATTCGGCCACCTGTTGTTTTGAAATAAAATTATGTAGCTCAAAAATGCCATCTCCATTTTATATGGAAAAACCATATTTTTTTCTCGAGGTTGATGGCTGGGTGTGAAAATCAATCATCAGCAATATTAGTTCGAAAAATCAAATTGTAGGCTGTATATGTTTTGGTTTTATTCAAGTTAGTTTTGGTTAAATGCAGAACTCAACGAACTATTCAAGAATTCAAATAATCAATTCTTTCATGGAAAGTCAATTTTGTTGCATGACCGAATACTTTTTTGACCCTTTTTTGGAAATGAAAATAATATGCTTCTATGGAATTTTTGAGCTACATGCCATAGTTTTCTCAAAAAATCAATTTTATTTCAAAAAAAACAGGTGCAGTAACTACGAAGAGCACAATTGTATTCTCCAGAGGGCGTATTTGTGCATATATTCTCCATGGGAGAATATTCTACTCCTTGTTCCCCCGTGGAGGCATGTTTATGAAATGTCAATATATTTTGACTGATGTTAAAATCGATTCAGCAACAGTGTTTAGAATGTGCATTATTCACCCAAGAGGAATAAATTCTCCCGAAATTCCTCCAAGGAGAAAAAATGCATAAATTAGCCCCCGGAGAATAAAATGATACCCTTTATATTTACTGAGTGGCCGAATACTTTTTTTTACTGACTGTAATTGATTTCCTCATGAACGACTCTTTTGAAAGTGAATTGTGAAAATTACACCAAAGTAATTGAAAATCTCACTCCAATTTTTTATTATTCAAATCAGTAAATTTTCGTTCCTCAGCCCAATCAACGACCAACTCAATTCAGTTCAAATACAAGCTAGAGCTTGTATTTAAAAAACAATTCACTACTTTTGGTTTTTTTTTCAATCATTCAGTAAACATTTCATAAAGTTATGCTATTTTTTTTTTATCTGATCAAGATAAGTCAGATAAGATTATCTAAAATGAAAAAGATAAGATAATTATCTGAAATTTATCTAGATACTTTTCAATATTTAGATAATTATCTCATCTTTATCTAGATAACGACAAAATTAAGAAGGGACAACACTGGATATAGATATCGTTGGATTTGTATTCAAAATTAGAATCGAACTAAAACATATTACAAGGGATTTTGATGAGTCTTCGAACTGTTATTGGTGAAAAACTGGAATTTTTGTCACTTTTTCAAACCTCCATATCAGGGGTCATCAGAGCTCAAATTTCGAATTTTTGTACTTTTTTCGCCTCTACTTTCCAAGACCTTTCCAATGATTTTCAGCTCATTTTGATCGGTAATATGGTTTAAAAGTTCGAAACTGCGTGTATATATACGCTTGTGGCATTACACTAATATGCATGCATAGTAGTTGCTTGCGTCACTCGCGTGGACTACCGTCCACATTGATACAAAGTCATACTTTTTAGATTGGACATTTGGAAAAGCGCAATCATATACAAATATGTATCATCCATGCCCATTCGAAGGCTATAATTACATTCTTATTAACAACGTTTCAATAAAACAGTTTCCATTCGAACCGCTTGTTCCGGCCGGACGGTATCGAATCGACTTTAGCCTGACCGGTAGGAATCGTAGCGATGTGTATTATGGAGCCCAACTGTATTTCAGTGTATCTGATAATCGAATCGAACAATATTGACGAAATAGTAAAATACAAATTGTGAATTCTCAAAAAATCTAATGTTTTATTGTATTTAGATGCAATTAAATTGAATCTCATTTGCTTAACAGACAACAGTTGAGGGAAAGCGTGAAATTGGGTGTTGTATTCTTTTATCTTTTTTAGTGTTTTAACTAAGCTCAGGGGGTGGGTGCTGTAAGACAGGCCAATATCTGTCACATGGCGGCAGTTTGACAAGTTCGAACTACTGTCGATTTTTTTTTCTCTTCAAAATCAAACTTTTTCACAAGCGGTCATCGCGTCCAAACGCATTCTAAGAGCACAGCTCCCAGAAAGAGGGAGGAGATAACTTAAGGTATTTTCAAACGTAGAGGACACCATTTTCTGGAATTAATAATTCTAGTTTAGTCAGTTCTAAAAAATAGAATTTTCACTGAGAATCTCAGTCTGAGATTAAAGTATCGAAAATGAACCAAATTGATTAAAATCGGTAACGTATTGAATATGTTGCTGCATTGAACATTTATGGGTTTTGAGTTAATTCGCGGAAAATTAAATAATAAGAACAAGACGACTTGAAGAGCTGAAATGATTCCAAAATAAATATCCACATAAGTTTATCAAAATCAACGAATATTTGAAGGTATGGAAGAAAACAGAGCTACGTGTGGAGAGAAATGATTTTTTGATATTTGTATAAAATCAGTGAGGTTCAAATTCATGTACTATATGTTTGGTGCATCACTCTGTTTCCCTCCAAAGACTTTTTTTTAATGAACATCTCCAGAGCAAAAGTCAAACAAAGTCAAATTAAATATTTTTGGAATACCTTTGCAAATGTTTCAAGTGTACATAGAATCAAATCAAGCCCAATGAAGAAAATTGGATATTGTGAGCGAGCCATGATCAAAATAAAGTAGCTGCGTACTTGCGGTGGATAATCATACCAATTCAAATCTTAGACATCATTTCCGATGGTTGAAATGCGTTCAGTTGTGATATCTGCGTAGTAGCAAAATAGATATGGCCAAACCAAACCACAAACGATGCATACAATAGCAAAGATTGCGAAAATAGGCGCCACATTTGCAATTGACTATAAGCTCGAAAATACGGAAACACTTGAAATAAGTGTTACGAAACTCAAATAACATGCAAAATACGTACATGATCCAAATTGTACATGGTAACACCCATGAAAATGGCATTAATAGGTAGAAATGAGAATATTGAGCCGCTATTGATGTCCGCCACCATATCAAAAGTTCTGAAAATATCGAAACATTAACATTTGTTCTATGAACTACTTAACGGGACAATTCTTGATTTAAGACTCTGACATTTGAGTCAATTGATTGCAAATATTTGACTTAGCACCTTAGGACACATTCATTTTTATACTTACTCAATCATTTGAATATGAATTCTAATCGCCGCATTCGTTTGATCTATAATCCTACGCAAATTTTCATTGTACTTTTGTGGATTGCTTTTCATTTGATGTCGTTTTGCATTCAACTGAATTGAACGCATTGAAAGATTGAAATGATCACAAATGGCGACCAGATACAGGCAACAACATACAAAGTAGGACGTTGTACTTGAAACACCCACGCCATAGGCAATACTAATGTTGTATTGAATGAACCACATCAGATACCAACCGGCAATCAATTTTGTACTAAACGGAACCGCCGAATCAAAGGCCAGTGGCCACGTTGACGTATCAAAATTGCCATGAGTTATGCAATAAATCGAATACGAAAGTGTGGCAAAGTGTGTAAGTTGAACGAAAATTATGAATGTGGCCATGATTTTGGTATAGTTTTGACATTTCAATTCAGTGGTTGAGTAAATGTTGAATGCATCGCTGTCTTCGACTGAAATTTTAAAATGAACATTAAACAAATTTCAGTTAATTTCACACGAGTTTCACACAAAATTGAGCATTATCATGAGTGATTCAAACCCCCATTTCAAATGACAAGTGAACAAAACTCACCTTCATCAACAATTGATTGCAGCTTAAGATGTAATAATTTGATTTTCTTCATTTTGAGTCCGATGGTTATGAACGATCCAAGACCCTGAGACATGGCAATGATAACAACAACCGCTTCCAAAACCGCTGTTAAATTTGATAAATTGTTGAACACAAACATTATACTGGATATGATGCTCAGTAATGAAAATGACAACACGTAGTAACTTGAGATTGACGTAAAAAATTCGTTTATTGGTTCGGTTAAACGATTGGAATAAATCCCAATTCGACCCATCAAGTCTTGATTGAACTGAAGAATTTTCAATTTAGACATTTTAATGATAACTCAGTTCACCTCAGCTCAATAGAAAAAAAACCGATAGAAATGTAATCACAAAATTTGTTTGATTTTTTGCCAAAAAGGTTTCGATTACAACTGTCGACAGTCAGCCAACAGTAAGCTTATATAGCTATCTATTTATCTATCGGGCACATTTTCAGGCACTTCTCAAAAGAGAAACCAAATGTTCAGTTCTCAAGCGAAAAACCAACAGTTTGAACATCATTTTTTGTTAGTAGCAATAGTCTTCGGCCATGACCATTAGCTGCAATGTACATTTGTCCATATGCTGTTGTTTCAAGTAAATAAATATGCTTTATCAAATCTACTCATGAATATTAATCACACATGGATTCAAAAAATGCATTTCAAAGCTGAGATGGTTTCATTGCAATGAATTCAATCGCCAATAAGAACTTAGGTACTGTTTCACGAGCAGACAATTCTAATGGTTTGTGTGTGTGTGTGAGAAATAACCTTTTGATTGAATCAATAATGAGGCCTTTGCGAGTATCATATGAAATTCAAAAAGTGTTTCATTCTGTACATTCTCCAGAATAAAATAACACTGCGCATTATTAATTCAAATTAGAATAACCTTTAATTGACTTGGAAAATTTGTTTGTCGTGCAAATGTCGTGCGATATGAATTTTGAATGAAACTCTTTGAGAATTTGTGGTCGGAGCCCAAGAGAGCGTGCACACTCTCTGGAAAGCCTGACTGAAACACTTGGGAGTGTGTTTCAAACGTGGAAAATATTCTCTTTTCCGTCATTCCGATATTTGTTTGACATTTTCACCAGCAAACCCAAGTGGACGAATTACACAAATTTATTCAATTTCACTTTCGACCATCCTTCGTTACAGTGCATTTTAATTAAATCGTGTAAACAATTCGTGTACACGATTCGTACACACGATTTATCTTATTTGTATGGATTATAATAATAATTGTGTACACGATTTAAAATTTGCTGCAACGAAAGATGGTCGAAGATAAAAGGGTCAATCCGATAAAAACGAATTAAATTATTTAATATCAAATCGTCCAGGAATGAAATCTCAAAAGCAAATGGTCATTTTCAAATGGAATTCACAATCACAAAGGAGACTACTTTGAATACTCCACAGCTTCGAATGCTGGCTGTTTGTAAAAGTTTCTTTGAAACGGATCTATACTGCAAAATAGTGTCAAACAATTGCATTGATGAATAATGAAAATTGAGAATAAGAACTGAATGTGTCGACATGGCTCCGATTTAAAATGGTTTGCCCATCGATTTTTGTTTGGACGTCAATCGAAGTTTGGATGTTAATTAAATATTAACTTCGACCATGGATATTTCATATCAACTCTGTTTTACATCTTCGGAAATTAAAGCTGTCGAACAAAGAAGTAAATGTTTGTTATTTGTTGGGGCTCTTTTTCACTCTCGTATTCATCAATGGCATGTATTCAATATTCCTTTGCAGCTTCAATCATACCATTTTCGTTTGAAGTCGGGATCAAATTTTCGAGACCACTTGAATCACTCCAGACAATATCTAAATATGAACGGATTACATATATGAAAAATAAAAAATAAATTGAATTACATTCGTGATTCTGACTTTTCCACATTGATATGAAATTTGAACATGTTTACTCTTGAACAAATTCATCGACAAGTCAAGAGCAGAGATTGCGGAACAAATTCAAACGGAACTAACAGAGGACTGTAAAGGCGTTACTTGCTACTCCAGCGATTGCAATCGCGCTGCGATTCCACATTCCAATACGATAGCGTTGCGATTTAGGACAATCACGAACGATTCCAATTGCCAGAGTTACAAGTAACGCAGCATAGTCGGAAAATATTTCCCGTTTGACTGCACGCTAATACACACTATATACAAACTCTTGCGGTGATGCGACAATGCTAAAAATAAGACCAATGGAAATGATCTGTTAGCATTAGCATTTGAAAATGACTGGTCAAGAGATAAAGTATTGGTTTTGTCAAGAAAACGAAGAAAATGTTTGTTTTACTTTTCCGCACATGAAATGTGCTTAGGAAAAGTATTGGTTTTGCCTCAAAAATTCGACTCCACATTGCTTGAGTAAATAAACTCCGATCGGGCTCAAATTTTGACCAGAGTCTCAGTTCACCATGGGAACAAATCTTGATTTGCACTTTTTTTATTTGGATACTCGGTTCTGGTAGCTCCGGTGCAAAATGGCGTCGTCGTCGTCGTCGTCGTCGTCGTCGTCTGTGTATGTACGTTAACACGATAACTCTCGAACCAAGTCTCAAATCCCAAAGTGACAAAAGCAAATTGGTTCAGTATTATTACCGGATGTTTCCTATTGAATTTGAGCCATATCGGTGTAGTCGTTCCAGAGATATGTGCATTCAAGTGCACGTGAGTCGGGTTTTCAGTACATTTTTACACAAAATCTGATTTTCACATTTTTGACTCTCCTGACCAATACGGTCAATGTAAATTCATGCAGTTTGCATAATTTGAAAGGTATTTGAGTCCGCTTGAAGTTTAACATATTCATACAATGCACAAAATGTATCTTCATGCCGAAAAATCATGGAATATGAATACGTGTGAAAATGTACGAAATTCTTAGAAAATGGAGGTTTGATATGAATATATCTCAAGAAAGGAGTCTCAAATCGCAAAGTGAAGATGGCCAATTTGTTTTATTGTGTCAAAGAATGTTTTGTGTTTTGAACATTTTGCCCATTTTCATGGCAGAACCAATACTTTCTCTCCTGACTGGTCGATGAATGGAATTGTTCAAGAGAAAAATCAAATTCCATATCAATGCGGAAAAGTCAGGATTACGAATGTAATTCAATTTATTTCATACAAAGTACTGTATTTGGACACGTTATATGCACTTGAATGCATGACACTGCAATACAGTTGCACCAATATGGTCAATTATTCTGACTGTCACGTTAAATTCGTACGAAGTGGATATCCTCCGTACCTAGTGTGGATATCCTTCGTCTCTGCTTTGCAATATGAAATATTCTCTGGAATAATCTATATTATAGTCTATAATATAGTGTGCGTATTATAGTATGTAGCGATACGTATCGATAATATTTTTATAGTCAGCCCAGTGTCTGATCAGAGATCATTTACTCAAGCACGATCGAGTTGAGTTTTCGAAGCAAAACCGATACCTTTCCCAAGCACATTTCATGTGCGGTAAATTAAAACAACTCATAACTGTGCCCAAAAACATTGTATTGAAAAAAAAACATTTTCCTCGTTTTCATGGCAAAACCAATACTGAGTCTCTTTACTAAGACTATGACTTATGACTCGCCTCCACGCATCAAGGTCATCATACATTATTGATATTTGTGTGGCTATATAAATCTGAGCGGTGAGTGAAGTTTGCTTCAGTTTGGATTGAAACTTCGAATTTAATTCACAACCAAAAGAAAAAAAAAACAATCGAAGAATAATCAAATCAAATATCTTTACACATTTCTACCGTCAAGACATATTTCTATTTTGCAAGATTTTATTTTGGTTACAAATTTCATTTGGTGCACTTTGAAACGGAAAACACAATTTCGATTTCCCACAATTTCGAATCAAGGCTTAGCTTCAAAAGCACATAAAGTGACTTTTCTGTTGAATCCGAATACGAATCAGTCAAATTTACACCGATGACGTGATGGAAAAAGTCAAACTGTTACACCTCAGTTTACAGGAATCCGTTGACACAGGTATCAATCATAAGGTATATCTTCTTGAATCTTGCAATGCCATAATTCGCTTCAATTACAGCCGAAACACCGGAAATAAGTGACATTTGCTGGAAAACAGAACCAAGAAAATTGCATTTTATTATGTTTTTCATACATTTGCATTCACTGTGGTGATGTTTCGTGCCATTTGTGATATGATTTCTGGCCACTTTGACACATCAAACTGGTATTTGTCATTCAATGCGGTCATTCCAATTCAACAAACTTACGTTTTGGGCTGGTTTATCAACTGGATCATTCAGCTCAGCATGGCCTCTTCGTATTGCTTTTCCGTCACCTCGGTCACATCATATTTTATGAGTTGCTGTTATTATATCGATGCCATGTGCAATCATTTTGATTTGATTATGAATCTTACTTAAAATGATGTCAAACAAATGCAAATGAAAAAACATGGATCAAAAATCCAAAAATATCAAATAAAAATTCGTAAAAATGTCATCGATTCGATAAAACTTCACACAAAGATTTGCAAGTGAGTTGGATATGTTTAAAGTTTAAAATATTTGGTTGAAAATGATTTCACAAATGAATTTCAATGAAATAGAAATTATTTAATTTTGTTGATAGCGACACAAATACCTTGGCTGAAATCGTTAGTTTGGCAATATTTGCACTTATCCCACCAAATGCCATCTTCTTATCGATCTCAATGTATGACGTGGAATATGTAAGCATTTTCAAAACTCCTTGTAACTTTTGAATACTCATTCACGTGTCTCTTGTTTCTTTTAAATTCTAGTCAATGACAAATTTTGATGTGAATTTACTTGCATTTGACGTGAGTTGCATACTTTGCGCTCTATTCTGGCCCACGCTTTTCTGTTACTATGCAAACACATTCGCAACCAATCGTATTGAATCAGTCGGCAATGTTGTTTATCATTCAAATTGGTACGAGTATCCAGTGGACTTGCAAAAATACAACATTTTAATTATTCATCGGTCTCACAAGTCAATTTACTTCGTGGGACTTGGCATAGTGAAAGCCACACTCGAAGTATTAGGAAAGCTTTTCAACACATCATGTTCCTATTACATAATATTTCGAACAATTGGAATGACACAACATTGATTTCATTAAAGAGATTTGTTATGGCCTTCAGGATTTCGTCGAAGATCGGATATCAGAAAAGAAGATAAATTGAATTACATTCGTAATCCTGACTTTTCCGCATTGATATGGAATTTGATTTTTCTCTTGAACAATTCCATTCATCGACCAGTCAGGAGAGAAAGTATTGGTTCTGCCATGAAAATGGGCAAAATGTTCAAAACACAAAACATTCTTTGACACAATAAAACAAATTGGCCATCTTCACTTTGCGATTTGAGACTCCTTTCTTGAGATATATTCATATCAAACTTCGATTTTCTAAGAATTTCGTACATTTTCACACGTATTCATATTCCATGATTTTTCGGCATGAAGATACATTTTGTGCATTGTATGAATATGTAAAACTTCAAGCGGACTCAAATACCTTTCAAATTATGCAAACTGCATGAATTTACATTGACCGTATTGGTCAGGAGAGTCAAAAATGTGAAAATCAGATTTTGTGTAAAAATGTACTGAAAACCCGACTCACGTGCCCTTGAATGCACATATCTCTGGAACGGCTATACCAATATGGCTCAAATTAAATAGGAAACTTCCGGTGACAATACTGTGCAATTTAAGAATCCATTTGTGAGTCATTTTCATTTTTTACAGTTCAATTTTCTGAGAATTTTCTAAAAATTTCGTATATTTTCAAACATGTTCACATTTCATAATTTTTCAGCATGAAGAAACATTTTATGCACTTTTTGAATACGTAAAACGTCAAGCGCGCTTGAATACCATTCAAACGACGCAAGCAACATGAATTTTCATTGAAAAATACGGTCAGGAGAGTCAAAAATGTGAACATCAGTTTTTGTGTAAAAATGTACTGAAAACCCGACTCACGTGCACTTGAATGCACATATCTCTGGAACGACTACACCGATATGGCTCAAATTCAATAGGAAACATCCGGTAATAATACTGAACAAATTTGCTTTTGTCACTTTGGGATTTGAGACTCGGTTCGAGAGTTATCGTGTTAACGTACATACACAGACGACGACGACGACGACGACGACGACGACGACGACGCCATTTTGCACCGGAGCTACCAGAACCGAGTATCCAAATAAAAAAAGTGCAAATCAAGATTTGTTCCCATGGTGAACTGAGACTCTGGTCAAAATTTGAGTCCGATCGGAGTTTATTTACTCAAGCAATGTGGAGTCGAATTTTTGAGGCAAAACCAATACTTTTCCTAAGCACATTTCATGTGCGGAAAACTAATAGGCAAAATTTGGATTTGAATAAGTCTTTGGCAGCTTTTCGAAATCCAAATTCTAGAAGATATATTTTGTCTTTTATGATGTTTTTTTTAGAGATAGTCTATTGAATTATCAATTAGTCAATTTCCTATGTTAGTATTAGTGAAGAACACCAATTTGCTTTTTGCCACGCTTGAAATAAATATTCTTTCCTCACCGCGAAATCAACATGTGTTTCACATTCCAAGTGATTAAATTAAATTAAAACAATTGCTAGGCTTATATCGTTGCAATGGAATAATAACACCACTCAACAAAATTTGGACAAAAGATTTTGGGGACAAATTTGTTGAACAAAATTTTGTTCCAACGTTATTTGTTTAGTCCAAAATATAATTCATTTTATAGTGATTTTGGTCATTTTTTGTATTTTTGAGAAAGGTGTTCTTTTAGAACATAGTTTTGGTACATAAAAACATGGAAATTTTATGGAAATCGTGGTTTTTTCGCTATATTTCATTTGAAAAGTTTCCATTCTGAAGTGATGAACAAAAAACGGTGACAATTTCTTATTCCTCATAATAATTTTGGCCCAATATTTTGTAGGATAAAATAAATTGGGGCGCACAAAAATGTAAAAATGGCGTCTAAAAATAGATTAAAATTTTGTATTGTGTCAATTTGACAAAGGTATTGTGGATGTCAAATCAACATTCCTACTATGAAAAATGGATACGATTCAACGCACCGATACTTGTACGAAATGCTTTACCACATTAACGATACAAAAAATGAAAAACAAAGAATGATGAAACACATTAGATAGAACAAGTAAGAATGTGATACATTCTTTTGACAAGCGCTATACATGCAACAGCGTTCTTTTGTTTGAAATCAACTCTTGTCACATTCTATCTTCTATATCCGGAACTGAATCATCATTTGATCAGAATGACGTCACGATGTGAACAATTACTCGCAACAGCTGCAAACATATACGTGGAAGAGGATTCTAGAAATGTGGTTTCTTGGCGCTACCTTTTTGAAGTGATCAAATGGCTTTGAAATAGAATTAGCAAGTGAATTGAAAGAATTCATCATTATTGTTGAATAATAATCCAATTTATTTGAAAATCTGAACATTGCTGACAAAAAAACCATAAAATCGCATCTCGAAGGAAAGTCGCTTACTGAACCCGACTTTGAAATCAGTTTGGCTCAGTTAGGTCGTGTGTTCGAGATATTCGTAATTTGTGGTTATTTGATGTTTTGTACGGCTTATCAGTCGATATCTCGTGAACGATGACAGATATTTCAAATTGAAATGTTCAAATCTGATTTGTTAAATCATTTATAGGTTGAGTGTGTTGTGTAGTTCAAAAATTTATGGCCGGACTAGAGAGGGCATTCGGACGCAATTTTGGTGCCCGAGTGATGTAAAATCATGTCCGTCCGTACGGACACGTGTCCGAAACAAAAATGCTTGAAATTGTCTGAACGTACCAAAAACAAATTTCAGCAGCAAATTCGATATTTTTTCTTAATTTGTCCGAGTGCCATCTCTAGGCCGAACGAGTAAGAGGATTTTGAAAAGCTATGGCTCAAAATGAATCTTCGTCCGAGTGCAAATTCAAATAAATGTTAAACCAATTCAATATCAAATGAGTGTGTTTTTCGCGAACAATTGTTTTTCCTGCGCAAATTTGTGGCCAACATTTGTTGAGTAGTGTAGTAGGATACTAAATTGAAAGCATGATGGTTTGGTTGGATGTTAGGGTCTTAAACATCATATAAAAGCTGAGAACGGTTTTTAGAAACTGTAAAAGATGAATCGTATTAAAATCTTTTGAAAAAAACGTCTGGTAAGTTAACTTTACCCTAGTAAATGTTTCCAAATCTAAAACAGCAATTTTGAATCCATGATAGTGAAGTGGCTTCTGCATGTTGGCAATCATCAAAATGAAATACTTTTGCAATTCAACAGGTAAATTTTGCCAATCACTTATTTCATAGACGCATTGAGCCATGTTTGCATAGCTTTCGGTGACCAAACGCCCAAAATAGCAAAACAAAAAAAGATTCGAAGAACCGACCACAGCCACGAACAACAGAACAATGAAACTAAAATCGATTTCCTTCAGATGCTAAAAAAATCAAATCGATTGAAAAATAAATATTTTTGCTTTGAATTTTATCAATTCGTATGAATACCAAATCCAATTGAAAAACGGAACAGGCTAACATAGTTGCGCTGCAAATCAGATGAATTAAAATTAGTGGGCTGCATGCATCAGCTGAATGCAAAAACCAACTGTCAAAATCCCATAAAATCATTGATTAATATTAAATGTTCACTGAAACAGCATCGAATTCACTTTGACTTACTCTTTAACCAAGATGTGGAATCGAATTAATTTACAGAGAACCTCTTTATCAACTCGATTTCTATCGGTGCCATCAAATTTTCGGAGTGAATGTTGAAACATTTGTTGAAATGCTTGATGATACAAACACATCGAAATGAATAATACGAGAAATATTCCATTGATCAGGAAGTAAGCTTGAGAGGCACTAAGGGAGAAGCCTATCTCAGCTAAGTATCCAATTGTTGTCTGTTGGTCCCAAGGCAATCTGTATATGAATTATTACTTAATTTTGATAACTCCAAAATTTGGATTGCAGATTGTTTCATTAAATTTTTAAATTACATAAATTTGTACGGATAATAAACATAATTGGCATCCAAATGTCCATGAACAATCCGACAAAAAATCACCGAAATTATGGATGATATCAGCATATTGATGAAGTAACACTGCATAAACTTGAAATAGTTCCGCCAAATTCTTTCGCTTTGGTTATTTGCTCTAGCCATGAATCGAAACGAATCCTCATTTTTATCTGGTTTTAAATGAAATATATCGGCATTGAATCAATAACTGCTTGGAATTTTATATTGCAGCTCAGCTTATGCTGGCTCCAAGTGTTCAGTTTTAATAGCAAATAGCCCTTTCAAATATTGTTCATGACCACTAATAAACTATAATGGAATCATAACACTGTTGTAGTCGAAAAAACAGTTTAAAGACGTAAGAATGCTTTTCCGACTGGAATTGACGTTCTAAATTCAGCGGTAACTTTCAAAATGTTCTAGGACGTCAAATTTTTGAAATAAACTCGAAAATTTACTCCCAAGAGGATCGATCATAATAATAATTATTTCACAAATTTTAGTCACAGAAAATGTTTCCCGTGTGACCTTAGAGCATTTTGGACGTTACCGTTGGATTCAGAACGCTAATTCCAGTCGGATTAGCATTCTCATATCTTCGTACTTGTTTTGGTCTCACTCAAATAAAATCTACTTTTCTTTTGTTTTCCTTACTTGCATTCTGAATCTCTGTCAATTTTTCAAAGATGCCATTCATTCGTTTGTTTGTAATCAGTGCCACTATCAATACATATGTGGAACACGATGATGCAGCGATTTGAAATAGTGAATACAAGGAATTTTCCAAGTCAACGTTCATCGATTTCCAAAAAAATACTAGGTCAGCCATTGAAGCACACAAATTTGATACAAAAACGGTCAATGTAAACATAAAAATGGCAATTTTCTTCCATTTTGTTGTGGATTTATCCATTGAGCACACACAAAGCCATATCAATACTCTCTGATGTGTTTCCAGTGTTTTCATTTTCACTTTAAATAAATTAAATCGAATCAATTGGAATCTTATTTATGATCAATTTTGCAAAACAAAAGAAGGATTTGTATAGTTTAGTCTGAACAGAATGAAATCTAAGCTCTCACTACAGCAAGACTCCTTACAAATGAAGTTCTTTTCTCGATCAATTTACTTAGTTTCGAAACTTAAGACGTAAATCAAGTAATATAACTGACACTGACAAACTGACATATGTTTTTCCAATGATGACTCACTTGATTGCATTTTGATTGTTTACATGCGCCGATTTCCGCTGCGGATGATTCATTTGTTTTGTTGCACATTAAAATGACATTAAGAACTGTATTTTTCCAATGACCAAAATTATTTTCATACAATCAAAAATTGAGCTGGGCTTTGTTTTTCTACAAATATTCAAGTGATAGAGGAACGAAATCGGGACATATTTTACCACGTATGCTGTGGATAAAATCATATTTTTATTGAAGAAAATGATTCAGGATTTTCAAATGTTTTCCTGTAAATAATTCAAAAAAAACACACACACACACAATAGCGACCACCACTGATTGAATGATGTTTAAGATTCTCATAGCCGACTGAAGAAATGCGTAACTCAAGTACCTCTGCTATTTTATGGACGTATTTGCAGAGAAACAGATGCATTCATAATTAAAGCAGTTGAATTTCAAAGACTAATTTCTCGATAAGAAGAAATATAATTCTAAGAATTTTTAAACTTATTCATCACAAAGTTATGTGATACTTTTATACGAGTGTTTATCAAAAAATGACATTGTTCAGCAAATAATTTAGCTGTTTTGGTGAATAGATGTTTGTGATCACCTGTGAATCAACACTAACATTTTTTTCCTATGAATTTAACATGAAAATCTCAGTCCGGTCTAATTTTTTGGCGCAACAATTTACCAATCTCTCTTGCAAAATCCTCACTCTTGAGATGTGTATTGTGACTATACTTGTACATGGTACAACTACGCATACTTTATTTATAATCATCATTTCCATAGCCGAATTAATATAATACTCTATGTGACATAGACTATGTCCATTTGGCTACATATGGAGTCAATTCTAAGAATTGTTTTATACTAGGGGGTAATAACATTCATTTTATTCATAAATATGCACACATATTCACGGAATCTATCAAAAATCCCAAAAAAACGTTCCAATTCACTCATATTCACAAAAAATCCTCATAATTGTCGATGTTGAATTCAGTGAATTCAGTGCATATCGGTGAATATTTGTGAATCTGACGAATTTTAGTGATTTCGTGTGAAGAGCTCCACTATAATAGCAGTTTTTCATAAGTGTGAAGAGTACCACTAGTGGTAACAGCTCCACTACTTACTTGAACGAGAATAAGCGAAGTATGTGCATTGCTACTGCACTGCGGCACTTGCGTTTGTATGTGTGAATTTTGACATTATGATACCAAAATTTCACCAGAATTCACCGGAATTCACAATTATGCACGCGTATTCATTCAAATCATATCAAATCCACATGTATTATTATTATTCTTCAAAATCCAATCGAAAATGTCTCGTTATTACCCCCTAGGTTTTATATAACGTTGTTGTCAAGTAAAATAGCAGACGATGTAATGATTTATAGTCAAATGCATATTAATTAGTAATCGTTGCTAATCATTCTATTATGGAACGAATCACAAAATTAGAATGATTGAAGCCGAAATGATTTGTTTATTTAAATCGATTGGATGCTTTTTTATAAATTAGACTCATAGTCTGTCGGCTGAAGGTCCGAATTAAATCAATTAATGTTCACTAGGTCATTGAATAAATGAAAATTTTTGTCTGCGCGTCCACTGAATGATGTAATAGGACATTTACCTTCGAACAATCAAATGAACTCTAAATTGATTTATATCGTTTGTTGAGTACAGTTTGGCTAATTCTCTCTATCGAGAGAGTTCAGATTTAAAATCGTCAACAACTTTTTCGAATATTTTCAAAATTCCTCGGAAATTGATCAGCGATAAACTTTGTTTCCATAGATAAATCGCAAGTCATTTAAAAACAACAAAAACCAAGTTTAAAGTTTACTGAATTCAAATAAATATTCTTGAAATAAGAAAAAAAAATGAAGCCTTTGGAAACAAATCAAGGTGTATTGACTTGGCTGTGTGTTTGTCGATCCAGTGAATCGACTAGCAGATGGACGAATTTGGTGGTCATCATTGTCGCACTGTGTATTTTTGTTGCAAATTTAAGCTCAATCGTAGCTTCATTGGCCTTTTTTATTACATTCATATCGACCGACTTCGGAGGCAGCCTATACTCATTTATTCAAATCGCTGCATATTTTTGTGCATCATATGCTATGATTTTAATGCTGCTGTCACATCAAAAGATCAACGGTATATTTGAGAGGCTATCAGAGATCTATGGAACAAGTATGAAATGGTCAAAATTTCCAAATTGTGTTTGAATTCAAAACAATTTTGAACTTATGGAGGAATTTTTGATTTGATATTTTTTTTAGACAAAAATGAAGATTCGCACGTATTCTTGACCCAAGCAAATGATCGAAGTGAATGGATGTGGCGAATTTATTTCAAATTTGTAATGTTTGGATATTTCATTGGCACTGTTATATTGGCATTTATTTCGATGGTTTTTAATGGAGCATTTTACGGACGCTTCGATATTGAACACGCATATCACCCGTATAGATTTATGTGAGTGTGCTATAGAAATTTTCTTTTATAACCACAAATCTGGATTGAACCGTAAATTTCATTTTACGTAAATCCGACGACTTATAACAAAACGCCACTAAATTAAGGACTCGGCCTTAAAAAGTCGTAGAAATTATTTTTTTTCGAAGAAATATGTATTATGATTAATATGTCGCTCACTAGGTCGCTCATCAGTCAAACGTGCAAATACTGATCGATGCATTTTCAATTTTCAGAGTAATTTTTACGATCGTGTTTAACTACACTCTGTTTTATGACTCCATTTTATGGTCTTTTATTGTCTACTGTTCGATGGAAACACGTCGAAACGGCACGTTTGACCAATTTACTTCATATTTTCCTTACATTCTATCTTCTGTATGGAACTGTGAGTTTCAAGGTAGAAATTCTTGGGTGTAATCTCTGCTCAGAGAGGGTGTATAGGTCTCTTGTGAATTCCGTTGGACTGAATGACGTGGCCGTCAAATAAGAAATTGCATTTAATTTTGACGTATTTAATGTTTCTAACAAACTTTTCCATTATTATAATCTATTTGAAACCGCTTTGAAACATCTATAACGAATATATTCGTTATATAATTAAAATTTTAATTTATTTATACATTTCATTTGATTGCAGTTTACCCTGGTCTCAACACAAACTCATTGGATACATTGGTGAAATTTGTTTCGATATTGTGGTAGCCGAAGCCTATTTACTGGTGAACGGTGCATTTCTTCTGCTGTTCATTTCGATGTGTTTGCATCATCAGGCATTTTACAAAATATATCAGCATTCATTTGACCAATTTGATGGCTCCGATGTGAAGCGAATCGACAAACAATTCCTCTGCAAATTGATTCGATTTCATCAAACGATTAAAAAGTATGTGGGACTGATTTTGATTTTACGGATGTTATTGGAGTGTTAACTGACATTTCTGAATGTTTTGTAGTTGGTTTTTTGAATCGGCTAACGCTTACAGCCCATTGGTTTTGGTCCAAATGATTTGCAGTGTCATTTACATGGCATGCTCAGTCTTTGAATTAGATCTGGTAATTTGTTGCATTTCTATCAAAATCAATCTCCGGTTGAGTAAACTGAAAGTTATGATTATTTGCGTTATTTCAGCATTTAAGGCAATTAGACAATAGCATCATTATTCTTTTGATTGGTGTCACGATTAGCATTTCAAATCTATTTTTGTACTGCTTTTTTGGTTGTTTGGCCACCGAAAGTTATGCAAAAATGGTTGACCGTTTGTATGAATGCAATTGGCCAGATTTACCCATTGAACTACAAAAGTATTTCATTTTGATGATTGCCAACACACAAAGATCACTTCATTATCATGGATTCGATACTGCTGTCTTGGATTTGGAAACTTTTTCTAGGGTAGGAATTGACAAAATGTACGCACAAACAGACGACACGACACATTAAATGTATTTCTTTAAAACAGTTTTTGAAGGCGGTTTACACTTGCTACATGACGTTCAAGACGATCACAGTAACGTAATTGAGCAAAAAGATCAACATAATGGATTCTCAAATATTTGAGTCTTTGGGGACATTACACAGTGTGTACTCTGTGTACTACACACCAACTATTTAGCACTAAATCATTTTAAACCTTTTTACATTTCTACCAATCTCTGTGGAACTCACAAAAGTGTAAACTTCAAATCATATTTTGAATAAATCAGAGTCTATTTAAATCCTAAATATATAGCCTGTGTCTAACCCCAATAGTAATTTAGAATTTTGAATTTATTGACAGTTTGGTGTCTGTTACAATGTGTACTGTTACATATTTTGTTGTATTTATGTTATGATATAAATAAGTAAACAAACTTCTTATTCTGGTGTAAAATTGCGTTTTATTCGCAAACGTTTTCGAAAGCCATGCTTTCATCATCAGGCGAGCTGAAAAACTGAGTTCAAATAAAATTACATCAACAATGTCTACTGATTTCAATTTGAATAAGACAAATGAACTCCAAAGATCGTTTCAGTGAATTTTACCTGATTGGATCTCGAAATATTTTCACTCACTCAGTCTGATGTTTCGTTTATACGCTTCATGAAATGCAAGTGCAACATAGTTTTTGTTGAATGAGCACACAAAAAAAGTCATATGTGTAGCATGCAATATTGCAATAGACATTATGCATATCGTTACTCTGAAATATCTCAAGTGTTTCCAATGGGCAATGTCAACATGTTTTACTGATGGTTTTGCATTTTATTTCAACAACCGCTTCGAATTTCTTGGCGGCATTTTGACCGTTTGAAATGCAAAACTCAGTTGAACGTGATTTCATCATATAAGTATATGTTGAAGTCATCGAATAAATCGTTACCAATATATTCACTTGGGGTAACAAAAAAAAATGCAATGATTTGGTATTTGTTCAGTTTGGATTTGAGATATTTCTACTGGAAATGGTACCATTTGTAAGTCGAGTTATTTTTAAACACTAGTCTTGATAGGGTCGCAGCATTTCTTCATCGGGAATTTTGAATATTGTTTTTTTTTTTTTTTTAAATCGCAATGAAAATTCCTCAAACAAGACGAATAAAAATGATTTAAAAAATGGATAATACAAATGCACAACGAGAATCAGTGCTTTTCACATGGCGCCTTATTCAAGCGTATGTTCATTTACATAAGCATACTTACATGTAAGTGAATATCTTTATCTATACACTTGACTTGCAATTTTTATTGCGCGACTTCGTGTAAAATTGCCTATAGGCAAAAAGTCGGCCGCCTGCATTTTGCACAAACAACAACGGCTCTCTCTTTCTCCAACGTATTTCCTTACCTACTCCATACGTCATTCGCTAGAACTATACATATTCGCGCGATCGAGACAAACATATGAGTTTATTTGAATATTCGCACTTTATCGCATACTCATACACATGTCTTGGTTGCTCTGACTTACTAAAACTGAAAGTCACGTCATATTATTTAGTTGAAGTGCATTACTTGACCGTGAATAAAGCCGATATCTGAGCTGCAGTCGACAACGTTAAACGAAATGGAAAATTCCCAACTGTTTTTTTTTTACATTAAACTCATTCGGTTGCATGAATTCTAGAATTCATTTTTTTTAAAATGCGGAAAAAGTGGTGGTGTTTTTAGTTTATATGTGAATAGTGAAGGGTAGTACATTTTTAGCCGGGAGGATGAGAAGAAATTTTTTTAATTCGAATTTTTCCACATTTCATTTAAATTGAATCTTTGTTTTGATTTCCAAAAACATTGAGAATTTGGTTTAGCAGTTTGATTTTAAAATTTTGGATAAATTCCCATGAATACCAATTAATTCCCCAATTGCCCATCACTATAATGTGAATAAATTTGATCAAGTAAATAGAACAGTGGATTATCGTTTATTTGTGAATTTGATGAAATGAGCAAAGAACATAATTTTGTCAACAATCGAAAATATTTGTCATATTTTTTTGATGGAATATAGTGAAAATTTGATGACTTCATGTCATTAAATGTCATTAAAAGTGGTTATAGTGTATAGTTGCAGACGTAAAATCAGTGTAAATGTGATAATGGAACGAGATTTATGTGTAAGTTTTAGTTGACAACATTTTAACTTTGAGTATTTTAATCAATTGGATTTTGTATTTAAATTGAAGCGTTGATTTTGCTGTTTATTTCACACAGTGAACTTTTTTTTATCTCTTAATCCACAGTATCAGGGATTGTGTGAAATGAATAAACACAACCGACGAAAAGTTTGGACTCACATATACATTTTTTTTATTCAATGATGTGATATATTTTTCACAAAAAGTGTCAAGCAGACGTTGAAAGTACTCGTGAATTCGGTTCTAATGAATTTTTCAAAACTCAACTTTGACGGCCTTTGGCCAAAATATACATCACTGAAAAATAAAATTGTATTTGTGAGTCCAAACTTTTGGTCGGTAGTGTACATTCATATTTCGCGCAATCCCTGTACAGTATGCTCTGAATGTAATGAAATAAAAAAGTATCTGAATTTCATCAAATTAATGCATTGATGATTAATTCGGTTTTGCTCGTATACAGGGTGTCCCGCTTTAGCATGTCAATATTTCTACCACATATTCCTTGGGCCATGAGGAGAAAAAAAGTCTACGAGCAATAATTTCTAGGACTCGTTTTTGGTGGGGTTTAAGCCGTTGGCCCACTAAGGGTCAATATTTCATATGCTAGAATGGCCATCATTCAAATGCGTGTTGTGGTCGCATTTTTCAACATAAATACATGGTTGATAGCTTATTCGAGAGATTTTGGCGTCTATTAGATGACACGAAAAAGAAAATATGAAAAAAGTTCAGTGGAGGCGGTAAATTTTTGATTGGTCTGAAAGTACAAAAAAATCGGAAAAATCGATGAAAATCGCGATTTTTCTCGAAAAAGTGTCGTAGAAGACCCCCCTTTTTTATTTCAGATATCGAAAGTGCATGAAATTCTGAGCCGGAACACAAATGTCAAAACATCAGAATTTGCATATCTTGGCCAAAATCGCAAAATGTTTTAGATGGAGCGACCACACTTTTTTTGCTTCACATTCTAACGGCTGCTGAGATCGTGTCTATCAACAAAAATTCATGTTTTATGTCTCGTCGGAAAGCTATTGAGCTCTACTAGGATCTACAATAGTGAAAAAAATCGAAAAGGAGTCTTTTTTGGTTGTAATAGTGCTACATAGTATCTCATGCTTTATGATAGAAATTCAAGATAAATTGTTACTTTTTACCGTGCTGTGTGTTTTAACAAACCCAAATATAAAACATAAATCAAAAGATCATCTAATATAAAGTCAGAATATAACATTTTAAAGTCATATCATCTTTTTTTTAGACGAGTGGAGAAGATCCTTCTGTTATTTAAAAATGGGAAATTTGACATACAACTTTTGCATACTGACTTGAAATTAGTTTATTTATGATACAAAAAGGTATATTAAAACATACACCACGGTAAAAAGTAACAATTTATCTTGAATTTCTATCATAAAGCATGCGATACTATGTAGCACTATTACAACCAAAAAAGACTCGTTTTCGATTTTTTTCACTATTGTAGATCCTAGTAGAGCTCAATAGCTTTCCGACGAGACATAAAACATGAATTTTTGTTGATAGACACGATCTCAGCAGCCGTTAGAATGTGAAGCAAAAAAAGTGTGGTCGCTCCATCTAAAACATTTTGCGATTTTGGCCAAGATATGCAAATTCTGATGTTTTGACATTTGTGTTCCGGCTCAGAATTTCATGCACTTTCGATATCTGAAATAAAAAAGGGGGGTCTTCTACGACACTTTTTCGAGAAAAATCGCGATTTTCATCGATTTTTCCGATTTTTTTGTACTTTCAGACCAATCAAAAATTTACCGCCTCCACTGAACTTTTTTCATATTTTCTTTTTTGTGTCATCTAATAGACGTCAATATCTCTCGAATAAGCTATCAACCATGTATTTATGTTGAAAAATGCGACCACAACACGCATTTGAATGATGGCCATTCTAGCATATGAAATATTGACCCTTAGTGGGCCAACGGCTGAAACCCCACCAAAAACGAGTCCTAGAAATTATTGCTCATAGACTTTTTTTCTCCTCATGGCCCAAGGAATATGTGGTAGAAATATTGACATGCTAAAGCGGGACACCCTGTATATTTGAATGAAAGACGTAGAAAAGCAACGATTTTCAACACTACATTTCAATATGGGAATTAACAAAATTTGTCCATTTCATTTCATTCCGACAAGAAAACATTATCCCGAAAATGTATTGAGTCAGTCGGATGTAAATTAAGATTTTGATCTCTATATGAATGTGTTTCGGTGGTGTGTGGTGATTGCTTATTCCATTTTAACGACTGTATTGAATTTCTCGGCGAACATTTTTCCGTGTCGAATGCATTTTTTTTACACAGTTGAGTGTTTTTTCAGAATCAAAAGCGATAATATGTGTGAACGTAAGCAAATTACACCAAACATTAAATACATTTGTTTAATGCAACAAACCGCAACGTTGTCAAGTTTACAGCCTGGCATAAAATTAAATTGATGATCGGGCAACTGAAAAAAACCCACTTTTGCAGCGCATGTTTGGATTTGATTTGTTCAAACTTGAATTTTAATTTGAAATTCGTTTTTTTTTGCTCACGCGATTTTCCTGTCAATTTTGTTAAATTTTTTGGTTCCAGAATGGATGTGAAATTTATCAACAAAAATCGAGATCAAAAACGGAATAAAAATGTAAAAAAAAGCCACAACAACAAAATTCATTTCGCACGATCAGTATTAAAATCGCACAATGAGATAATAGATAGAGTACATGTATGGACATAATATTTTTGCGAACGCAAAATTATTAATTGAAGAGAATGCAATTTATACCAATCCTAAAGCGATCAAATGTTATGCAATCTTCGAAGGAAAAAAGAAGGAACAACAGCTCTCTCGCTCATATTTCTTTGCTTACTCAGTACATCGTTCGTCGCCATAACACACTAGCAAATTTAATTACCTCGTTACGTATTGGTTATCATATTATTCTCTGTTCATAGCGTTCAAAGAGCCGCGTGACTGAGACAAACATATGAGTTATTCAAATGTATGAACATGTGAATTGATGCATTTTTGCATACTCAAACACACCGACCGCAAAGACTCGCAATTTAATGAAACCGATATTGATGTCATTTCATTTAATTGAAGAGCGTCGTTCGAATAAGAGCAAAACCGAAGTAAAGGTTTCTGCAGTGAATTGAATTATCGAAAAGTGCTTTTTGTGAAAAATGTTTTTGAAATTAAATAAATCATTCGCTCTTATAAGAAAAAATAAATGGGCTTACATACGTAAGGCTTACTTTTCCGCACTTTTGACCATCAAGTGATTTGTAAAATTTGTTTTAATGTGAAAGTAAACATAGTGAAATTACAAGAAAACGTCATCCAATCGGCCTCAAATTTCATTTAGACCATTTTTTCTACAAAATAAGCAGTTTATAGGGGTTCGGAGCAGTGAGTCAAAAATCGGTGGTTCCACCTATTTTCTGAATCGAATCTATTGTATGACCACATATATGGAATGATTGTATTTATAAATCTCAGAACCATAATAATTTGCCTCAGAAAAGTCAAAAGGACCCGCGGAATACATTTAGTACGTATATTCGCGGTTCTTTCCATATTAAATTGAATTTTCAAGCAAAATAGCCACATTCGCTTGAGTCAGTCATGCGCCTCAACGACTACTACAATACTGCTCAAAATTGGATGGAATCTTAGTGCTATGAAGTCCAAACCATTTTTGATAGTGGTCCACGAGTCAAAGATTGGATTTGAGCGTAAATTGATAAACAGATTTGCGTATGGCGTACGTGTACGAATTTTATGAATTTCGTCTATTTTGGCTGCAAATTTGAGAAATTTCACATCAAAGATGGAATGATTGTATTTAGGAATCTCAGAACTAATATAGTTTGGCCCAGGAAAGCCATATAGGCTCGCGAAAAACATTCAGTAGACTTATTTGTGGTAATTTCGTTAAAAAATGGCATTTGTGGGGCAATAAACGTATATTCACTTGAGAGCATGACGCGCCAAAACGGCTATACCAATATTGCTCAAAATTTAATGGGATCTAAGTCTAATAATTTCCAAAAAATGGTGAAAATTTGAAAACGATCAGTGGAGTCGTTTTTGAGCTATCGTGGTAACAAAAAACGTGACAACGGACGGCGGACGGCGGACAAAGGACGGCGGACAACGTGCCACAGCCCCACATCAACATGAGCCAAAAACGGTTCCACCGCATTCCTGTGGGTTCCAAACTTATAGAAAAATCATTTTTGGGGTTTCCAAAATTTGGGCCAATCGCAATACTTTTACGCATCACGTGGTGTGCGGAAAAGTAATAAGTGTATTTTTGAATTCGAACCGGGCAAATAGAATAATAGCCGAATGAATATGTGTTTTATTTCATGCGAATTTTGAATGCGACGACCAAATATTTTTTTTTTTTTCAATGAATTCAAAATAAATTTTTTTGCCATGAGATTTTTTTCTAACAAAAAAATTTAATTAGTTCGTGTAATGCAAGGAGCAACAATGTAAAAAGTAACCAATTGAATATCAAAAGTTGAAGTTATTTCGTGATTTACTGTACGCAATACAATGAATTCAAATTAGAATATAATTGAAAATTAATATTAGACTTGTGTAAATCGGTCATATGAACGCAGTTAAAAAATAAAAGCGGTTTACCTCATAGATTGTTCAAACGTATTTAACCACGAGATTCATAATA
Organism: Aphidoletes aphidimyza; assembly: GCA_030463065.1. Classification (NCBI taxonomy): domain Eukaryota; kingdom Metazoa; phylum Arthropoda; class Insecta; order Diptera; family Cecidomyiidae; genus Aphidoletes; species Aphidoletes aphidimyza. The sequence continues at coordinate 36,545,441 of CM059999.1, forward strand.
AACAAGTTTAATGTGTTTTTTTTCATCTATGATATGACACAAAACGAACAATGTGGTACAAATGTGCTTAACATCGCTACTCTCGAATGTTTCGAATGGGACAAATTAAGTTTTTGATGATGTATGTATTTCGTTTTAATGACCATTTCAAATGTGAATTTGCGGTTAAATTTCGTGTTTGAAGTGATTTCAATCGATTTGAATGAAAAAGAAGTGCAAATGCAAAGCAAAACAGATATTTCTTTACCGATCTGGTGCGTAACAACTGGGTGCACACCTGCACACTGCAAACGTAAATCGCATTGCATACAGATATACATACCAATGAAGAAAAAAACGTCACTGCAAAGCACATTTGAGTGGCTGGGAATAGAAATGCGATTACGAGATCACTCGAGCAAAAGTGTAACGTGAAAATTGTTTTGGCAAAAAAGCATCATGATTTTGGTTTTGCTTTGCGTTTTTACGAATTCGTTTTTCTTGTCGCGCAGTTTGTATGGCAAAGCCTGATTTTTATGTTGCGCCGTTTGCTTGAACAGAATTTATGTTGCATTTTTTCGAAATGTTTTTCATGTTACACTTGTGCTTGGATGATCCTGTACTCTCATTTCTATTCTCAGCCATTCATTTGATTTTCTTTTCATAGATGTGCCTCTATCAAACATTCAATAGTATTGAGTTGATAATGAATTGAGAAAAAAAAACCAGAAATAAACAATTTTTCCGGAAATAAGTTTTTTAATCGACACTTTCAGATGTGATTTATTCGATTTAATTCATCGGAATGTTTGGCTACTCAAAAAAAAAAAATGCCATCATGGGGAAATGACACGGATCTAATTTTTGCAAGTTTCGCTAGTTTTTTTCTGCTATTTCTTCACTATAAGAATAACATTGCTATGCATTCTTTATGACGTTTTGTTGCCATTAGGAATGTATTGGCGCAATGTAATTCTTATGCAAAACAACCGAAAATTTACCGTTATAAAAATCGCCAATTGCCTTTGTGAAAAAAAATGATTGCCAGCCAGTCGACTGTTAGACGACAATAGTCGTTTGATTTGGGACAATAGTCGTCTGAAACTTATTTATATGTACTTTAGACGGTTTCAATCGATTGCCGATCATAAGAAATATATGGCTATGTTATTCCTATGGCGATTTTAAAAGCACAAATTTTCTGTCGAAAATACAATTTTTCTATTGGTGCCATTCCTCATGCATAGCAGAATTAATTTTATGTGAAATAAATAAAAATCTTTAATAACAATAAAATCCCAAATTTTGACAAATTGATATGAACACTGAAACTAACAGTTTGAATTGTTACATTTCAGATTGAACGACGATCAGCCATGCGAGTGAACAGCGGCAGTGAATCAAACAATTGTGAGCGGACAAATGAAAACGAATAATATAATTTTTTTTATGAAATTAATTGTTTGTTGTTATTAAGAAAGATTCAATCAAGTAATCAAGCTTTCTAGACAGCTGTTCATGTTGATACTCATTTCAAGTGATTGGGCAGCATATTCAGGAATGGCATAACAATTTGTGATTCACGTACAGTACTGCTCAAAAGCCTTTGAACAAGAAAAACACATGTTAAGAATTCATAAATCTGGCGGAAACAAGTAATTTCTACTTCCTTATTATGATTACGGTTCAAGAAATTTAGCACAAAAATAACAAATACGTGTTTTTTTTCATGTTGATAGACTTTTGAGCAGTTCTGCATTGAAATGAGTATCAACATTTTCTTGACAATTTCTATTGGTAATTTCATACAAGTGTTTGTATTTGTATATGTCACCATCTCTGTGTAGCCGCTTGCGTCTGTGCAAATGTGAATACAGTAGGCACTTTTATGAAGTTGCTACATCTACTTTGAACATTTCATACAGATGCGTATTGTATTCACATTTGCACAGACGCAAGCGGCTACACAGAGATGGTGACATGTACAAATACAATCACTTGTATGAAATTACCAATAGAAATTGACAAGTCTATTGGTGATTTGCTATTTCGCCAATACATGCAAATCATTTTACCGAATTTGTTTTCTGTGTGCATTTGAAGAAAATACGTCATGGATAAAATTGAGTAACCGACCATAAATTTGGATTTTTTAAGCATATTATACATTTTTCACCAAAAGTGCCAAAGAAAAATAATCGAAGTGTGCGAGAAGCGCCAATTCCGCATGCAGAACTGTCGCATTTGGTTCATTCCGATTAGCTTGCGGCGCATGTCTTTGACGCTTATTTCTTAGTTCGATTTACACTGTTTGTGTGTGTATGTATTTGTAGTGTTGGCTAATACATTTGTTAGCCAGCATACACCAAGCAAGTCAATTGGCTGGCTAATACGACTACCACTGCCACGATCTATTATAAAGGGTTTTTCAATAAGAGCGCTACAAAAGTTTTTTCAAATAAAACAAAAACGGTTTTGGATATCAATGAAATTCTTTATTCCTGTGAAAATACATTCGATGCCATTATGTATGGAACTCGATTTCTTTCGCATGGCCACCACGGGCACGCTTGCAGAAGTCCAGACGCTGAACCCAATTTTCGACGGTTTTCAAGCATAAATCGGCCGATACTGCTGCAATTTCACGTTCGATATTCGAAAAGTTCATCAATCGTCGCTGGCTTGTTGGCATAGACCATAAATTTGACGTAGCCCCACAGGAAATAGTCTAACGGCGTCAAATCGCACGACCGAGGCGGAAAATTGACTGGGCCATTTCGTGAGATAACACGTTCACCAACCTTGGTTTTCAATAAATCGATTGTGACATTCGCTGTGTGGCTTGTGGCGCCGTCCTGTTGAAACCACATATTGTCCAAGTCCATATCATCCAATTCGGGCCAAAAATATTCGGTTATCATTGAGCGGTAGCGATTCTCATTCACAGTAACGTGCCGGTCTTGTTCATCACGGAAGAAGTACGGCCCAATGACGCCGCCGGCCCATAAACCGCACCAAACCGTAATTTTTTCGGGATGCAATCGTGACTCATGGAGTACGTGTGGATTGCTGCCTCACCAATAACGCATATTTTGCTTATTGACGAAGCCATTCAGCCAGAAATGAGTCTCATCGCTGAAGATGATTTTTTGAAAAAAGCGCTCTTAAAGTTTTGACCACTGATCGATCGTTTGGATGTTTCTTGCGTTGGATTTTTGCCATATCCGGCAATCTTTACTTTAACGTCTTGTTGAATAAGAAAATGGCTGTCAATCATTTTAATAGGTTGAATTTCTTCATCATAAGGAAAATCGTCATCCATTTCAATTAATGTTATATCATTAATTTTGAGATTCCTATGGGTTGAATGCCTATAGAAATATATTAGTAATTAGTGAATTGCGTTTTTATTTTTTTTTTGTTTCACTGGCTTACGTTTGAGCTTAAAATCCGAAGCGCTCTAAATTCAGGCGCAAGGGTTTTCCAGATCGGAACATAACGTAACTGTTTATTAATGTGTTTTGTCCTTAATCTTAATTGCCTTGCGGCTGCGCTGCAATTCTTTTCATAAATCGAAAAATGAGAATGCATTTTTCAAACATGTTTGAAGAATCTAAACACATCATTGTCAAATGAAGTTCCATTCATTCATTCTATAAATGCAACAAAAAAGTTTTCGAAAAGCAACAACAAAACAAAAAATTTATTAAATGTATTAAATGTGATAAATATTCAGAACCAATAGTTCAATTTATTTAAAGAGTCTCTTAGATTTTCGTATCATTTGACAGATTTACTTGACATGTGACAAATGCACTAAATATGTAGTAAAGTACTGTATCGCCATCACCAACCAATGTAAGTATCGCTCTAGATGTTTAGAAAAAAATTCTGGCACGGCTTTTTTCAAATGTTGCATTTTTTTAATCTCAAATGCATCATTTGAAAAAAGCCGTACCAAAAAAATGTCCATACATCTACAGCGATACTTAAATAGCCATTTATTGGTTGATGTTGGCGATATTGTACTTTGCTACAATTTAAGTGCATTTGTCACACGTCAAGTACATCTGCCAAATGATACGAATGTTTGTTCCTCAACTGAAGAGATTCTTTATCAACTTGGCTGAACGTGATAAATACTTCAAACGATGCGTAAAATATGAATTGGATCAAGATCGAAAAAAAGTATTTCGTTGAACTTTTCAATGTGGTTCAACTACATCTGTCGTACACATAACCGCATACAACGATTTATATATTCGTGTGAGCCGTTGGTAACTAGATTAGTAGTTCCAACAAGGTTCTCAAGACAGCGTAATGCTTTGCGTGATAATCGCTGGCTGCCGTCTTCCAAGTGCGGTTTATTAAAATAATCTTTATTCATATGAATATTTATTTATTTGTTATCAAACCTAAATTTATGTCAATATGTGATTATAGCAAGCTATAACCATGCTGGTCATAGACCCAATTCGACATAAATTCCGCCCATGCTGTGACTTTTGCAAAGGGAGTACAGTCAGGGGTGGGCTATTATTAATATTACTTGGCTGACAGTGAACCTGCAAACCAAAATGTTTATGCAAGCCACTTGAATCCTGCGTTATAATGAGCGTGTACAGAAAATAAATGAGACAATTGAAATCACTACTCACTACAGTTAATTCGTGATTTCTATGCTTGAATTCAAGTGTCCCAGTATTGATTTTTTTATCGAATTTCTATGAAACAAAGGATTATATATCAAGTCACACAACTTTAAATACCGGTAACAGCTTTTATCCATCCTTAGAATGGTGGTGTAAATAAAAATGACGACACGCTCATTGTTTTCATTGAGAATAAAAAGCGGTCCTCCTGAGGCTTGCTGACCAAAAAAAACTGACAAAATAATAATTTTGAAATAGAAAACAGTAGAATTACATTTATTTTTGAACCTGTGGTTTCTTCATTTAGATCTCTTGCGCAAATCCTGTTCGTGATTCGGCGTTCGAGTATGCATTTATCGCTAATTATAAAATTCAAAGGTTAATTCTTCTTAGATATTCACTGTGTTCTTGTTCAACACCTCTTCTACCAAGACGAGATACTGTAGCTGTATAATTTTTGGTTAAGTCAAAATTCTCGTCTGGTAATTTAATCGGTTGGATCTTTGCGTTGAATTCTAGTTTACTTTTTAACTATATAATTGCGGAATCCATTAAATAGTCGTTGCTTCCTTCTGAAATTCTCGTTAACTCAGTATTCGAACGAATTTCCGATTTAAATGTATATTTTTCTTTACGTCAATCTCACGAATTTCTTGTATTCACTGTTTGAACATGTTATCTTTGGTATACATATATACCAAGGAGCAATTAGTCAACTAGCAATTTCCCAGTTGAGCCCCCAGTTAATTAATCTTCATAGCATCATTCATGTACTTCTTCTTTGGAATTCTCCTGCTGTGAAGCTAATGATTTTCAAATGATTTAATCTGAGTTTATTGTTTTCTCCAGCGCTTTGACGCTCATTACGAACTGTTTGAAATCCGATGTAAGTCCTGCAAAGAACAATATAAAAAAAACACATTGGTTTTAATTTTTTTCAACAGATTTACAAGTTAACGCTTGATTTACAATTAATAACTTACAATTAATAATAATCACACAGCCGTCATTCGACCGATTCTCGCGTACGATGCGCTGTTTATTTTAATCATACACTAATCCTTAGAGAATAGAACATTTATTGCTTGGTTAGTCAGTTGGCTTACTGACAGTAGTTTGGCACACATATCTATTAGCATAGTTTACGTTCGAAGGTTTCAGCTTTTCAGCACATTTTCTATACACTCAACGATTGCCTTTATCAACTGTGAATTTCCGTTCTCCAATAATGTACGTCTAAACTTTGATGCGACAGATGCCAATGCTTTTAATAGGCAGATTTTTAATTACACATTTACTCATTAGGTTTTCTTTGGTATGTACAGAATATCTTGTGGAACATTAAAATGATGAGACCCTTTTCTAAACAAATCTACTAAATCTGAATTTGTTTCTCACATTAAATCGCCGATCACAATCAGCCTAGGTTTCAGATCAGTGAAAAGAGCTTGATCTGGTACACCCGAGGGGCAAATGACTAAACAAACGTCAAAAGTACCGACGAGTACTGAGACTAAATCTGCACCTATTGATGCGCAACTAGAAGGCATGCGAAACTGAATAGATAGAGAGAATCAACAGAATCGCATCACGCGCATGCTTATGTGCCGATGTTGATTCAGTACTCGTCGGTACTTTTGACGTTTGTTTAGTAGTATTGGTAGTTGTTCGCCCCTTGGGTACACCTCTAATCACTGTAAACTTTAAAAAATATCTGTCTATGGGTTGATCATCAGGTAGACAATATATTATTAAATGAAATAGTGTATCACACATCTCTCTTATATGATGCATTTTTTTTTTAAATAAACGTTGATTTACCACACGATGTTGGTCCCGCCAAAATGGCTGTATATGGGTGACACCATTTAACAGGCATGTTAGCAAATTAATCTGGACTTTCAACCTATTGTGAAATGATTTCAATGGCTATTACATTTCAAATTATTGTAAATCCCGATGATTTGTGTACCGTTATGAAATAGCATGGCATTTCATGTTATATATGCAGGTGCATTGAACCGTCAAACAACAAATAACACGTGTCAAAAGTTTTCAGTTAATCTTAATTGAAAGTTTCATCTTCGGCGTGTGTTTGAAAGCGAGCTTTCCAAATGGTTGCCAAAAATGCATATCAATCTACGAACATTTGCTTAGGTGTCTACAAAATTACGCTTTAAAAAAGCAGCATTCTCACTGAATGAGCTTTTCGTTTATTCTGAATTTGTCTTCCCGCTTCGAAGTATCCTGGATGAAAAAAAATGAAGAATATAAGGACAAACTTTCGATGGAAAGACTTTAGGCCATTACGATTACTTACAATTGGGTAGATCGTATTCAATAACCAATCACGATAATAATTGATTTTCACACCAACTTCGGGCATCGGCCTGTCTTTGACTTCACCCCAAGATGCTATTCCAATTAAGACACTTGTATATGTCGTTTTGTTGTAGTAAACTATCGAACCTGAAATTGATTCAATACATTACAAAAAAATAAAAACAAATTGTCACTTGCAAAGAATTTGCGACTTGTGGAAAAATTTCGACAACCAATTTGACTCATTTTGTACTCAATAGAACAAAACACCATCTTTCAACTAGTACTAGAAGTTCAGCTGATTGTGTTGATACATTATTCTAAGTGAGTGAAAAGTATCGTCGATCTTTCAGTGTTTAGTCAGTGTGAATGTTTTTTGAATGAACGGTCCACAAGGGGAAGAGCACTAATAATTCAATTCATTCAATTCAATTTTAATTCATGATTTTCTGATTCAATTCGAAGTTTTTCGATTCAATTCACGTTAATTCCGTTCAATTCTGACAAAACAGCTCATAATTCGTTAGTTCACAATAGAGAGTTTCTCACTTCGTATCGACCGAGCTGTGCGAATTGAATCAGAAAATCATGAATTAAAATTGAATTGAATGAATTGAATTATTAGTGCTCTTCCCCTTGACGGTCAATGAGTGACTTTCTGTAGCCGTTCACTTGAGCTAGATACTGGTGTTCGTATTAACACTCTTAGTCTTCGATATCACACACCTTAATTCTATAACAAATTGGTTAGAAAAACCATATTAATATCACGTGTAAAAAAAAGTCGATCAAGGCAATTTTTGGTGATATCATGTTCCGCATTTTGGCGTTGAAACACCTGTTTTTTCTCTTCAAATAATCAAGATAACGAAGCAAATGACTCATTTCAAATGAGTGAATGGGCTCTAGTGAATGAACTTCATCGAAGACAAGAGTTTTTCTGAATGAATGAATCTGTTTCCTCCAAATTTTTGTAAATTGCAAGACGTATTTGCTTCGCTATGGAATACTAAATTGTTTCCACTTTGTTTAAAGCATTTTTAATTAATTTGTTTCAAGCTTTTGCTCCAGTCTATGTGTACATATAAAATGGAAATCAGGATATAAATTACATGAATTATAAGCGATAATCATTTATTTTGATTATATTATTTACTAAATTGTTAGCTTGAGGTCCATATCCAGCAAGTGTAGCACTCAAATCTGCTTCAAAATCAGGATTTTCTTTATTGGATAATCTCGTTTCAGTTCAAACATAGTTACGTCCGATGATGGATGATGGATAGTTTTTTATTTTACGTCGTAATTGGACCACGAGTCTGATTTAAATATATAAATTCCTGAAATAAATACATTTAACCTTTTGCAAATGGAATTAAATTCAAAGTGTGTTAAATATATTACTTCACTTACCATTTTTTTTCTTCTCTTCTTTTTTTTCCGCTATTGAACTGTTCCTGGACAAATTCCAACACACGTACAAAATTTGTTGGATATTTTTTATTTCTTCGGTTGTGTAATTAAATTCAATATGTCATAAACATCGAAAAAATGGTGTTGTTTATACTTTGACAAAATGAAACATTCTGAAAACTAATGTCAAATGATGTGACTCTCTCACGTGAATATACTTACACTATGTTTCTATGCGTTACAGTACAAGTTACGTAATCTCTTATCAATCCTTTAAAATCACACCCAATACAAAATTATGTAATTATAAAACATTGACATTGAATAAAAAACTGCAGATAAGATCTCTTTTATTCCACTCTGTCATGAGTATTTCATCGTCTGTCGAAAACAATGTTTAGCTCAATATCTTTTATTTAGAGATTACTTCCTTAATTTAATGTGTTCCCCTATCGGACCGTTATCATTGTTCATCAATTTTGCACTCTTTTTATAAATAAAATATGAATAATTAATTTAGCTGATTAAGGTTCCAGGGGGACTAAGACTGCTCTACCTTTTCTTTCTTGTTCTATGGGAGTTAGAACTGGCATCAAACCTCGCCTTAATGAATATTGATTTTCATAAACTATACATCCCGCCAACATTACTTCCCGGTAGAAATTGTACTGGAGTCGTCCAGGCAATCCTAACTCACTTAAGCAATTCATGAATTCTTCATCGCAGGTGCACAGCGGTGAAGGATCCTTTGTTCCTGTATCTTTTAGATATACTTCCAAGGATTGCCATTTCCCGATACGTCCCCGGTGCTCTCGAAAATGGACAAAGATCATGATTTCTGCAGCAAATATCGAGGTTACTCAAATATCCCAAATGGTCGAGAGGAACGGACACCGTATTCTTTCCGCAATGAAGAGTTTCTAGAGAGAAATAGAACAAAGTTTTCATCTGAAATCATATGAAATATTTTCATAATTTTTTTTTTATCTCTTACCTGGTAGAATTTGAGCTCTTCCTTGAGATTGGAATAAAACAAAGATAAATATTATAATTTTCAACATGATTTCATTAAACGATTTGTTTATGAAGCGAAACTGAAGTCGCATTTGCCAAATGCAGGCTTTT
>CM059999.1:36555031-36600781 GCA_030463065.1 Aphidoletes aphidimyza
TTATAGCGACCAAAACTAGCAGAATATCACATGTACATTGATGTTCATGCCAGTGTTTTTGCACAGTCATTTCTATTAATGAATTATTTGATTTCCTTACGCTGTTTCTCTCCATCTCGTTTGTGTTGTATATTGTTATCTGAATGCAATTGAAATACAATGTGGAAATACTATTTTCAGGCTACTATTTAGCTCAGGGAGCTGAGCGTAAGTCTTATGCATGCATTAATACAATTGAATTGAATTGTCTTTATTTAACGTCATTCTAATACAGATCGACGATAGTTAATGGTGTATGTAGCAAAAAACGCAAATAAATAGAGTCTGATTTATAAATAACTGAAATAAATACATTTAACCTTTTGCAAATGGAATTAAATTCAAAGTGTGTAAAAATATATTACTTCACTTATCATTTTTTTCTTCTCTTCTTTTTTCCGCTATTGAACTGTTCCTGGACAAATTCCAACACACGTACAAAATTTGTTGGATATCGTTTATTTCTTCGGTTGTGTAATTAAATTCAATATGTTTATATGCATCACATTTATGAAACGAACGACAGCAAAAATCGACACGATCACTTTCGTTTAAATATTCTCCTTTTTTTTACACTGTCACATGTGAGTTCGAATGATCTTTTTATTTTTTTCGAAAATTAACTCACAGGTAGTTGTGAAAAATTGTTTGAGTTTTTAGTTGCAAGGGAATTATGGTCTGATTCTAAAATTTCAATTTGATTTTTGAAGCGGTTTAATGGAAAAGAAACCCGTTTAACTTTTTCTATAGGTGATTTCCATCTATGGGCGCCAATTTCCGCTATACAATTTTTCCATCGTTTTAGTTTAGTGTTGGGATTTTTTTCCATGTATAGAAAATTACATTATTCTCTCTTTATTTTTTCAAAAATTAGTACATTTTGACTGTTATAAATTGATTAGGTCGCTTACCTTGTCTTACCATATGCCGATCATTTATCCCACTTTTTCGATTGCCACAATGCTAAACATTACTAATCGTTGTGTGAACCGTTGGTAATTAGATTAGTAGTTCCAACTAGGTTCTCAAGACAGCATATAGCTTTGCGTGATAGTCGCTGGCTGCTGTCTTCCAAACGCGGTCTATTGAATTAAAATACAAGTCTCTTCATTGCAGTTGACTATCTTTTTTACTGGAAAGAAAAAGAAGAAAATAAAATGGTTAGACATCTCTGCAACTATCTATACAATAACTGTCAACGAGAAATTACTAAAATGTTGGAGTGTTTTTTTTTCAGAAGAACAAAAAATCTTAAAAATTCAATTTTTTTGTTTTCTTTTTGTTTTTTGCAATATAGGTTTTATTTTAAAAATAATAATTGAAAACTTATCAGAGTAAATTCCTTTATATGGTTCACCAACAGCAATTAACTTTTGTATGAATGTTGAAAATTCTTTAAACTCCATCCACTCAGGTTCAAGGGCATTCATCGATGACATTTTGTCTCACTACACAATTTGTTTTCAAATGTTATAATTGATTTTTTTTTGTAGTCCCAAAATATAATTCTTCACTGCGATTTTTCACTTGGATTTTTTTTTAGTCACAAAGGTATAACTGAGATTCTTTTTATACTACAATTCCATTATTATTGTTTTGTTATGACGCATAATTTTGACGCTTAAACGGTAACTGTTCATTCGCGAAATTTTGCACGCACAAAGTGACTCGCCCCAAAGACGGCAGCAAATCGAATTTTTTAGCATGTTTCCTTTTCAGATGTGCCACTTTTGCTCGGAAAACTGGGCAACTTTTCAAATGTTTTGGGAATTTCCATTTCTGTATTACTTATGACACCACCTGTAATTGAATCACTACCTATGGAACTTTCCATGATAGTTTCGTCGTCCGAAATGTTGTGAGTGTCCTATTTATGGAACAATAAATCGAAAATGTATTAAGCGATCTGTTATAGTATTATTAACTCATTATAAATTCATACATTTTTTTTTTGATGTGATACATTTCTTGCAGATCTAACATTTAAATTGGGTATTGGCTCATTCGAATGCATCCTCTGATAATGCGTAACAAAATGTTGTCGATTTTTTGAAGCAATCGGTTTGTCGCATATAGAACAGAGGATGCCATTATTAGCATGATTCTCTTTATAATGGTTAATTGCATCTGAGCGAGATTGGAATTTCGTGCGGCATTCCATGACCGGACACTGTGTGATCTATCTATCTAGCATCAAGCGTTGCGTGATAGTCGCTAGCTGCTGTCTTTTGATTGCGATTTATTGAATTAAAATATGAATACAGCTGAACTGAATTCCTATCTGCCATAGCCAGATCGCATCAACACATTTTCAATTTCCCGAGTACATGTCAGAGACGAAATATCGCACACTCAGTTCAAAGTCCGTCTCACTTGTATGAGAGATAAACCGTTCGTGTGCGCTGCTATGCTCACTACGATGAATGTGGCAGCGTATTCAACAGAATCACAACAGATTGAGTTAACCGTTCTGAACGATGTGCGCACAGCTTCTCACTCAAAATCTAATGCGAAGAAGAATTTTTCCTTTCTTCCTTTCTCTCTTTCTTCTTCATCTTCTTCACTTCGTAGCTGTGAGTTTATGTGCGCACGGCGTTTGAGTCAACAGACACTCAAGTTTTTGTGAATTATCTTCCACTGTTACTCATTCGGTTCGTGTGCTGTATGCCGCACACAGAACTGAGCTGTTTTCACTACTCGTCGCGCACACTCAGTGCGCTAGATCATCTCTGGTACATGTATTCGTCCTCTAGTTTGTTCGTAAAGAAACTACCAGCTTATTTGCTGTCTGATTTAGGTTTTACTGGTTTTATTTGAAAATTCTATGGGTCTTTATATAATTTTTCTTCTTTGTTCTCTATTGACGTCACAGATGGTGACGTCTGTTTGATAGTTCCAAAATTGCAGGTGGTTGATGTTTTGGTGCACTGGTACGTGCCCAAAACATCAACAAGATGCGCGTGGAATTTGGGCACTGGCTATTCGTACACCATTTCGTAACGTTTAGACGAATTGTCTATTCGTACGCCAATTGTTATAAATTCCGTACGAATAGGCAATTCGTCTAAACGTACGTTACCTGCAAAATTGGAAATGGCGTACGAATAGGCACTGTGTCTATTCGCACGCTACATAATTGCTTCGGCGATGATCACTTTAAGGTGATCACCTTAAAGTGATCATCACCGAAGCAATTATGTAGCGTGCGATTGTGCACAGTGCATATTCGTACGACGCAATCAATGAATTCAAGCGAAAAAAAACACGCATCAATTCAATTCATTGTCTTCAAATTTTTATTCATTATAATTGAAGCTATTCATTTCTTTGCCCGTCGTAGCGGTTGTCGTCGAGCCGGTAGTGTGAGGTTCTGCAAAGACACCGATCTTAATATGGTTGGTGGACTTTGAACATTTGTTTGTGGATTTTGAGGGTTCCGTTTGTTGCGCAAATTGATGACGCTTGCTGAACGCTGTTGTGGAGAATTCGCAATCGGTTGCGTTTTTGATTTGGTGCGCGCACTGCGTCTCTCTGTCTGGTTCTGAACATCTTGCCCAGTTGAATGTCTTTGTGGTGGTGAATTTGCAGCACCAATCGATGCAGTAATTGTAGCGTTTTGCGCACTGCTTTGACTCGATGTTGGCGGCAACGGTGCACTGTTATCTACTGATACCGCTATACGATAGGAAATATGGAACGATTATTACGATTATTATGTCGACTTACTTCATTTTAAATAACTTTTACCAGAGAAAATTATGTCGTTGTTTATAAAATCGCAACACTTTTCGAGCTCATGAAAGTATGTGTCAAACTTGGCTTGTGGTAGGGTTATCACACTGTTACTGATTGATTGCAGAAGAGCGTTCAATTTATGGTACTTTTCTTTTGTTGTCAGGGCTCGTGGTGCTCTTGGCAGTTGTATTATCTGCGTCTGTAACGGTATTTTCTGAGACAACAACATTTGCCAATGTTGATCTGTGCCATCTAGAATGGCATAACGCTGCATCAAATTCATTGATTTGATGTTGTGAACGATGTTTTAAAATGTGTCGGCATGGGAGGCGCATCGTATTGAAGAAATCACAAGTGCAGTCTTTTTCTTTTGCCATGTTGTATGTATTACCGTTAAATACAAACGAAGCATCACCATCAGTTCGTGAGAATTGAACTCCATTCAATTCATCAATTTCTGTTTTCAGTTTCGTATATGCAAAATTGGTCAACAATGTCTTGTACTGATGCACAAAACCTTCTTCTTGAATTGTTTTTGTTGGTCTTTTCTCACTTCGTGTGATTGTTCTGTATTCTCGTTCATCTGCCAATGTGTCCATGATCATTAGAGTGTCCTTGAAAAACTGCTTCAATGGCGCACAGTTGTTCAAAACGATTTTCAATTTTTGATTGAACACTTCCGTACGATTGTTTGTGCGATTATCATAATGTGATAGTTTGTTGACCAAATATCCAGCCCACAGTGGTCGAATTTCATCTTTGTGCCAATTTTTATCAAAATATTGTATCAAATTAGCTGAAGCAATTCCTTTTAACCGGTCGTATAGCTCGTTGTACTGCGCTTCAGTTTCACAGTAAATCATTCGTGACAAAATTCGTAGCGCCTCTTCTTTCACATCATTGTTAATTTCACGTTTTTTTGTTGTGACTTCACGTTGAAATATTTGTTGAACATGGAAAATAAACAAGTTGATTGTTGCATTTGGGAACACGGTGCTGAATGTGGTTAGGTTGCTAATGTGTTTGTCGACCATTATAATTTCGATTTTTGCTGAATTTTCGTTTTCTTGAATGAAAATTTCGAACAGACGCTTCATAATAGGAACGTTCTCTGACCGTATTATAAACAATGCAACGACTTGTGTTTCACCTTCACCGTCTACGCACATTACCACTTGCAACGGCATTTAACGATTGTTTACGCTATACGTAGCATCACAAAAAATCATTTCTGGGAATGATGAAAAGATTGATTTCATTTCTGCAGTTTGAAAATAAATGCCTTCAACATTTTGATTTTCAGCAATCACTTTTATCGTGGCACCATCGAATTTTTCCATTTCAGTAACCAGTGCAGTGAGGTCATCAACTTTTTGAATCGTTTCTTCACTTCGATTTCGTAATCTGGCTTGAGCGTTGTGAACATCTTTTTGAATGACTTTACCTCCGGAGCGCGCGCGCGCGCGTGAATTTCATTGAATCATCAATTCCAAAATCACCTTAAAGTGATCATCACCGAAGCAATTATGTAGCGTGCGAATAGACACAGTGCCTATTCGTACGCCATTTCCAATTTTGCAGGTAGCGTACGTTTAGACGAATTGCCTATTCGTACGGAATTTATAACAATTGGCGTACGAATAGACAATTCGTCTAAACGTTACGAAATGGTGTACGAATAGCCAGTGCCTGGAATTTGCATGGTCAGCAGATTCCACGTGCATCAACATTGCACAAACCCGTTAAAGTTTTAAAACACCTCAACTCCATTTATTGAGGAGTGAGCTTAGAAATACCTGTGCTATACCTTCAGGCAAGATCCAGTTTGGAACATCTAGATAAAGAATATATAAGATGTAATTGTAGTATAGTTTTGTACATTTGTGGATAACCGGTTTTCAAAATCAGTTACACATATACATACATACACAAAAAACGTGTTGAATCACTGTTGAGTTCAAGCCACATGCATCATGAAAAACTTATCAAAAATGCTAGAACAGTGCCAATTTATGACTATCGTTCCACTGAATCGGTTAGAAGTATTTGATTAAAAGTTTTTTTTTCTCTTTTTCAGTTTGTAAACAAACGAAAAATTTAAGCAATATCTTTATTCAAACATTTGACTGATTATTTTATGACAGTTTTTTTTGTCATTCATTATACTCTATTTGGAGTGAACATATCATATGCTGACGTGCTTACGACACATATACTTTCATTAGAACTTTGTGATGCGGCCCAATAAAACTGGAGCATTTGTTTCGATATTGCAAATGTAATACAGAAATGGATGGTCAGCGTAAAACTTTAGCAGTGGCTGATCCCTCATCATCTAAACTTTCTAAATGAAGTATAATCAGAGATCGTATATTAATATATTCATCCACACTGATTCATCTAAAAAAGAATCATATTTATATTAAAATAATTGTTCAAATTCATCTATATATAACAAATATTCATATTTCACCTTAAGTTCCAACCCCTATATGTATTTGCTCTGAAGCCTTCTATTACGTTTTGAGCTGGGATTGACGAATTCGGTTTTGACTGAGTATGTATGGTGATCCAATCGAGATCCAATTGGCGCTCTATCCAGGCATCAAGCGTTTATATTTATAAACATATTTGTGTGCATCGTTAGTAGCTAGATAGTAGTTCCAACGAGGTTCTCAAGACAACATAAAGCTTTGCGTGATAGTCGCTGGCTATCGTCTTCCAAGCGCGTTTGGTTCAAAAAATAATCAAGATAACGAAGGAAATAACTCATTTCAAATGAGTGATGGGGCTCAAAAATGAACTTCATCGAAGACGCTCTGCAAGTTGATTTGGTTAAATTAATAATTCCTTATGCATCGCAAAATGCTATAGCAATTTCCAATTTCCATGTACATGTGTTCGTCATCTAGATTAAGAATATATAAGATGTAATGCATGTGGACAATTATACAATTGTAGTGAGAGAGTTTCCCTTATTCATTGTATTTACATAATTAACGTCAATGCATGGTATTAAGCGCAACCGCAATGCCGCGTTATCGCATTGCGTTTGTGCAACTTGCATATATTGATATGCTTTTGAAGAGTTTAACGAGTTGTAATCGATCGGTTGACCAATTAGACCATCGAACAATTCATTAGTCTTGAGATGTAAAGTGTATTGCTGATTAGTAAACCCAACAATGGGTTCCAATAAATTAAAGCCAACTATTTAAAGTGATCAACCGCCGTAACGTTCATTTACCCCATCATACCAAGTATCTTACTACACAATTATAAATGAATTTTCACATGCCTGGGCTATATGCTAGCCTTATGGCTCCAATTTTGGGTTCATAATTCAGTTCCACAAAGTACTGCATATAGATTATAGATTATAGAATATACAATGTACTATTATAAATAATATTTACAGTCGCTATAAAGTTCGTTTATCATGGGTCTTGTTCAAAGCTTCTTTTTGTTTACTTCTATGCTCTCACGTATGAGTTGAGTTGGCGTCAGTAATCGCGTCAAATTAACATTGGGGTAATTTTGCAAATGTTTGCTTAATAATCCAACTATTTAGGTTAATATTTAGGGTCTTATTGAATGCATTGATCAACTATCCATTTGAATATGTTCTTCACACCCAATGCAAAGTATCCATTTATTTGTTGTAAACACGTGAGGAATGCCTGGTCACATTTCCTGTCACTGATTGTATATTTGTACTTGTTTTTAGCTCCATAC
This sequence comes from Aphidoletes aphidimyza, assembly GCA_030463065.1. Taxonomy (NCBI): domain Eukaryota; kingdom Metazoa; phylum Arthropoda; class Insecta; order Diptera; family Cecidomyiidae; genus Aphidoletes; species Aphidoletes aphidimyza. The sequence continues at coordinate 36,562,541 of CM059999.1, forward strand.
TCTTTCCTGTCCTGGACCAACATAGAATTTGAGTAGTAGGAAAAGGGGGTTTCGTGGACAACTCTTGCGTTAACCGTATGGTTGACCCTTGCGTCATCCATGCGGTAACCGTGCGAGCGCGTGCGTCAGCCTGATAGCGAAGCTCATACGGCGTACATCATTCACTCACTCGCTCACTCACACATATGACCGATTTTGAGTAAAAACAATTATCTTCAGTATATTGTGGTCAATATATTAAACTTCAATGTTCAACAAACAAAATCTACATTATTTAATTTTTATCGCATTGAAATTCAAGTTTAAAAACAAAATTTACCTATATTTCATACACATGTTTCTTTTTTAATATTATAACAATCGTTCACACTGCATTCAAATCCATATGCATGCATAACAATATATTATGAACAACAACAACAACAAATATGCGATTCAATATATTTGAAGCAAAGATTAGATTCAGCCTGTTCACAGCGAACGATAGTTTGCGAGAGTGAAGAAAGTCCACATACAATAGTAAAGCTAAAATAATTTCATATGTTTGTTAAGATTACACGATACTCGCTCTGCTCGGCGAACTTTGTTTTGTTTAATTTTTTGGTCTCTTTTAATAAGCAATGACACACTATCGCCACATATCAAACAACTTTTTTCGCTTGGTTTGGTCATTTTTCATGCATTCCATGGAATATTCTTTTATGTTGAAGTACCTTTTGTCATTCGTTTTGTATTCTGTTCTGAAAGTGTAGAATTAACGATTCTATTTTTGTTTCTATTTTGCACACGTAAATCGTACATGTGAAAGAATTCTTGTTTATTTATCTACACACGGTGTTTACTTGCTCATTTGGTAACAAATGAAACGTAATCAACATGATATACATTGTTTTTGATCATGACGTATCGTGAAACGTGCTTTTATAAGGAAGAATGGAAAAATGCATATAATCGAATTATTTCAGACAATGAAATATAACTATAAATAAGAGATGGTTAGTTTTAAATATATTAGAGAGCTTGCTCCTTGTTTTAGTTGATTGCATCATTTTAATATTGTTGTGCATAAGATTTCTGAAAAATGGAAATTCAAAAGTGTGTTATGTTTTTTGTTCTAATATTCAGAACATTAAGTGGTGAAAAATCAGAAACTAGTGATGATGTCAGTGTAAGAGATTTTACTGTTTATTTCTCTTTAGCATGCGAATTTTTCGAAAAAGAAGAATATTTTGTTGGTTTAGCCCAGGGACAAAAATCAGATGCCATATATCATCCGTCAACTGTACGTGCAGATTTTTGTTGTAGCTAGCTGTTTTGTGTAACGTAATGAGAAAACGCTGATAATTTTTTTTACTTTTATAAAATATAGGGTATCATCGGCATAGGTGGCCATTTTTTCTGCTCATGTGTTTTAATAAACAGGCAATATTTGTTAACTGCAAAGCATTGTCTATTTTTTGAACACACTTCAATTCCACTCGATCTTGATTTGACTTGGAATAGTAAGTTTAACTTTTGTTTATTACAATTAGCTAAAGAATAATTTGATTACATTTTATTCCAGAAAAACGTGTTTGAGCCAAAAAAGTTCACGGAGTATAAGGTAGAAAAGACCATTCACCATTCGTCCTCAGATCTATCGCTGATAAAATTAAAAACAAATGCGGTATCGAGTCTAGAATTGCGACCGGTATGTCTACCAGTTGAAAAACCAACTTTCAATGTGAAGTCAAATGCGAGTGTTGCTGGATTTGGACCTATAGTCGACAATAGAAAGTATAATATATATCTCTATAATTCATGTAATTTAAAGCTATATTTTATTTCTTTTGTATAGATGGAGTTGGGCAACTGAGAAATCTGACCGTGCAATATGTCAGCGAAACTCAAGAAATATTGACATTTCGTTCCATACTAAAATTTGGTGGAATATGCAAAGGAGACTCTGGCTATGGATTATTCATAAAAGAAGGCAAAAAACAAATCGTCGTTGGAATAGCCGTTTCAACAGTAGCTGCTGAAATTTATTCCGGTCATATTACATGTGCTTTGGGCCCACATCGCTGAGATTCGTAGCAATCTATCCCCATTTGAAATGGATCGAAGAAAATGCATTTAAAAAACCAACACTCATTCCGTAAACAAAATAAATAAGAATTTCAACGAAAATATTTTTGTCACATATAAATATATTAATTAACTTTTAGCACTTTGTAACCTTTATTAGTATTTTTAATAAACAAAAACATTTTAAAAAAGTTCGAAAGTTTTTTTTATCAAAGTGCAAAGGTACAAACATTTTCTTTTTTTGGAGGTATGGTATAGAATAAGATAGCATCTTTGAGCTAGTAAACTTCCAAATTTTAGTTCACTTTTGTGTTTTGTCATTATTTTTCCCTGTTTTTCTTAAACAATTAAAAAAAAAAACAGTGATCTTTTTTGAGTATTTTCTACATTGAAATGATGAGATGAAAGTTTAAATATATTTTTGAAATGCTCGATCATTACGAATCCCGTCATAGAATTGGTTTTCTTTTAATACCGCCCCACTTTGAACAAGAAGTTTTATCATCTCGGCACTACCTGTAACCGAAAAAATGTTATATTTTCGTTGCTATAAAATTTACAAATTTCGTTGCTTCAAAAGCGTTTACCTTGAGAATCACTATCATAAACGAAACTTGCAAATGCCAAGAACAGTGGTGTATAGCCTTTGTTTGATTGAATATTAACATCTGCACCAGCGTCTACAAGCATTTTAGCCGCCATTAGATGTCCTGTTAATGAAATTCTTTAATTTTCACACAAAATATGTAAATCTTACGCGAATAATTACTCGACGTTGCACAGAAATGAATGGGCGTACTCCCTCTCCTGTTTATGGCATTGATATCTGCGCCGGAACTCAGCAACAGTTCAAATGGTACGTTTCTCATATTGTAATCCTTATCATTGATCGTGAGATATCTTGAATTGATTTGTTCAAATCCTTGACTAGTCAAGCAAATGTAATGTAATAGAGTGTTATTATCCCCAGATAATCTAACATTGACATCAATTCCGTTAGTGAGGAGCATTTTCATTACTGCAAGTTCTCCTGCATAAATTGGAGAGTATTGATAATTATGGTTTAATGCATGATTATTGCACACAAATTGTGTGACACAATACACGAGTTTCATTAGCCGTACCAAAATTGAAAGCAAACCTCAGCAAACTGAACTTGCGATCATCGTCCAGATTGATTGTTCCACCGTTCTCAAATAGTGTTTCTACCAAATCGGCTTTATTTTTGAGTAACTCATTAGTAATCACGTAAAAAAGTAGATCCTCATTGAATTTCAAACCACAATCAAACAGCAATTGCAAAATATCAGGAGATCCAGCTTTAAAATTGGAGAAATCTTAGTATTTTATTCAATTTTTTTTTAAAAACAATACAAATTACCAAACACAGCACATTCAGCAAGAGTCTGGAAATGGGAAGAATTGAGATATGAGATGTAGCCAGTTGAACATGCCAACTTAACTATCGTTTCAAGTCTCGTGACGTTTCCTGAAAAATGCAGAATTAGATTTTTTTTGCAGAAATACCACATTATAATAGTACCAGTAAATGCACCAAATGCGCCGGCTTCCACAGCATTTTTTTCAAGATGAGAAAGCCAATGCTCCATTGGATCTATTGCTTCGGCTACATATCTGAAAAAGTTTTCAATAATACTTTTTGGATTTCTTCGGATCACATTTTTATTTTTTATCTCGAATTTTACACAAATGCCAAAGAAATCGATGGGGTATGAATGACCAGAAATTGTTTTTTGTTTTTTTTTTTGGGGGGGGTATGAAACAAAAATAGTTATGTATTATTAATTTATATCGAACACTTTTACTTTTGATCAAACTTTCATATCTGTTTTCAAACTATTATTAGTTATTTAATCAATACATACGGCTTTCCATGGGCATTATGTGGACCAACAAAAAATGCACTAAAGCATATCACTGTAAAGATGAAAAATTTCATTTTCAAGAGAAAAACCAAATAAAATACTTTGAATTTATTTTAGTCGCTCAATGATGGACAAATATCAACTGACTGAATCGCTTTTTATATTGTTCACATTTATTTTTATTCGATTGAACCTTAATGATAATGAATATTGATAAGCACATAGTTGCCTTCAGCGATAATGGCGGCTTAATGCAGCAATGACGATAACGCCATCCACAATGACAATATTCAAATGCAATGTATCATTAGGAATAAGTTTACTATCTAATCTGGCTTGTGCATATCATGCGAATAATGCACATTGTTTTAACTTGAACTCACAGATAAAAGCCGACAAGACTAGTTAATATTTACAGAGAAGCGAGTATATCGACGTATTCGTCGCCCATGTGGGTGTTTTTGTCGTTTGTGTTTTCTTGTGCACTCCAATCGTGCTCTGGAATTGTTCGGATTGATCTGGAATCAATGATGGCAGCCTAGGTAATTCTACGACTCTAGCCACCTCATCACGAATAATTTGTTGTACAGATTCCAAATTGATGGTCGGTTGCTCAATTTGTGGTGGTGGAATTTCATCGAAGTCAATGAATAATGGTCGAATGTTGCGACTAACCATCAGGCGACGACAAATTGGACACAATTTTCCACTAATTTAACAAAAAATGTATCGTATTTAAAATGTGTATTTAACAGAACAACATTGAAACGAAATCAGTTGAAACAAAAAAAAAAAAAAAAATCTACACTTTCAAGAAAGGACACTTACCAACGAAGCACAGATTCAATACAAGTAGTGTGAAAAACATGTCCGCAACTTGTTGAAATTAATGGTTCACCATTATTCAATTTTTCACGACAAACAACACACAGCATTTTCTCTTTTTTATGTTTTTAAAAATATATTTCTTGTCCTAATGTATATAAAAAAATTTAACAAAGTTGTCAGACGATATTGAACACAACATTGAAGTTGCCGCTAAATTGAACTTGTTCTTGCGATTTGAGCGCTTAACCTTAAAATATAATAATATATCATGACAATGGGTCAATATCATGTCAATGAACCGTAGCAAGTGTATCACTGAACGTGCTCTACCGGGAAAGTTCAAATTGCAAATATGTATATTTACAACCAATTTATTTATTTAATTACAATACATTGAAAATACGCATGAAATGAACATTCACAAAATATTGGCTATAATTATTGGGCAAATGTATTTGCAAATAAAAAGTATATTCCTGATATCTTCGAAGTAACACACAGTGTTTATTTTGAGCAATGACTGTGAGAAGTGTTTGTTTACAAACAAGAAACTTTATATGTTACATATTTTGTTCATCAATGAAAAAATACTTCATTTTCGAAAACGCTTAACGGAACCCCAAAAAACCGGTTTGCACAGAACTGTTATGTATTTGTTGCATACTACAGATAAGTATAATTAAGAGAACACGTGTAGATGGTTTGGGGTATAAATATGGAATGTCTTTTTATTCAATACAATGGGACTGTCAAATGTGTCTGTCATCTGAATGTTGTGAACTCACATATACACTACCATACACAACAAGAACATAGTACAATTTATATCTACTGACTACAATAACACTCAAGCTGTATTTTCATCAATAATTCTTATTATTTTATGTAAGAGAGTTCGATTTGATTTTCAATTCAATGAAAATAGTTCGATTTTGGTGTTCGATTTCATGAAAATAGATCGATTTTAGGTTCGATCTTAGGTTCGATTTCATGACAATAATTCGATTTGAGGTTCAATTTCATGAAAATAGATTGATTTTAGTTTCGATTTCATGCAAATAGTTCGATTTTAGGTTCGATTATATTTAAATAACAAACATCTAGTGACACAAGTTAGTTCAAGTTGAACATCCAAACAGTGAAGTTGTCTTTATTGTCACATCATGCGGTTGAATACAATTCAAAAGGCTGAAATTTTAGCTAAATTGAATGATGGAGTGAACGGTAATCGTTTAACAAAAGAATATGGCGTTGCTAAATCAACAATTTCATCATTAAAAAAGCGTAAATATGATGAAATGCTGCAGCCCAGCAGAAGAAGTGGAACTTTTAATCAACCATCGAGTACGAGCGAGAGCGATAATGAATCAAATCGATCAAACAATACATCTAATGAGGATGAGATTGATGATGAAGTCGCTGATAATGTTGATAGTGATCAGAGAGTTGAGAAAAAATCACATGAATTGCCAATGTTCCGTCAACTCAAGCTGTATAAACTATCGACTGAAATGAATGAGAATGAACATGATGACGATGATACTACTGACGAATATGATGATGATGAGGAGGAGGAAGACGAAAGGGAAGAAGATTTCAATGAAATATGTAGAAAATTGCGACGTGTATGCGACAACTTGTATGTTCCGACTCAATCATTGAGTGAAATGTTGAAATTAATTTCTAAATTACGGAACGGTGGCTACATTGAGGAATCGCTATAAGAATAAAGTATATATTGAAAATTGTAAAAAATCATCAAAACAGATAAATAAAACAAACACGATAATTTTTTTGACAAAAAAACAAATCTTTTTATTTCATATTTATGTGTATATATTATAATATATGAAGCAATCATATAGATTCGATTTGAAACCAATTTACCTTTGAATTATAAAGAAATTTTTATAATATTACCTAAAATGTTACTTTTTTATGAAAATCAATGAAAACTGTCTCATTTTTGAATCTAATTTACTATTTTCGCTTAAAATTATATGAAATTTTACGTTTCATCTAACAATAATTTTTCTCATTTTCACTAATTTCATGATGACCCCAAGCTAGCGTATCAATAGCATTCGAACGAATAAGGTAACGCTTACCATCGAACGGATTTAAGGCCATTTTTTTCTGTTTAATTGTAAATATTTGATGTGATTTCGATCGAAGGTTATGCTGTTCACGTAAAATATTACAATTTTTCTCGATACAGTCAACATAATCGCTAAATGCAATTTTACGTTTCACTATATTCTTTTTGATACCTTTGGACTTTTTAATAACTTTAGATTTTTTATCGATGTTACAATTCTTTTCGATGCAGTCAACATAGTCACTATCTGTTATAACGCGAGGTGCGACAGCTCTTTCTGGACATTCACATTTTTCCATTTTAGCTGTAAACGGTAGTACAGCGTAGCATTTTGCACGTAGACCGATAAATTCTGCTAAAATCTCTCCGTTTAATTCATCTTTGAAAAGACCGGGTACTTTTTTATTCCTTCGAGGTATTTGGAAAACATTGTTTTCCGGATAATCGCTTGTATCGTAGCGATTCAATTGTTGCTTCATATCATTGTAGAAATCATCCGTTTGAATGGAAAGTATGAAAGAGTCGGTGTCTGTATAGGCAACCGTACAATTTTTTCCATATTTAGGTTTTAAAAAGTCGTAAAGAAAACTGTACATCGTTATTTTAGATATGTCTAAGATGGACATACCGATAATTATTGGTTTATTCATTTTAATATGTGTTTTTTGTAACTCAATTACTGCTAAATCTTCATCGAGAATTTTACATTTCTTGAAATTTGGTCGAGCAATTAACATGCCTGCACCACATCGCCCACCCCACTTGTTGACAAGTTTGATATCTGCACGTAAACGCAGATTCTCCATCGTTTTACCAAAGACGGAGTTTATCATATATTTAAAAAACGATTTTTCAAAGTCGTTGGTAGCTTGCGTACGTAGCTCTGTGTTAATATCGACGTAGGGCTTTAGCCAGGAACTTTGTTCGAATTGAAGTACTCGATGTACTTTTTTCAATACTAGACCGTGTTGTAATACTAATTTGAGCATGCGATAATGAATGATATAATTTTCTTTATCGTATAGTGTTAACAATAATTTATCGATTTTATTTGATTTTATGCCGATAATATCGAACACTTCTTGCGGAAGCGTTCGCTTTTCAGCACAAAATGGAAAATCATTATGTGTAGCATGTAAATATTTTGGATATTGTAGATCAACCTCGAATATGTAGCCATATTCCGAATCGTCAGCTAATTTAGCTATTTTATGTGCATTCGAAAAACATGCCTTTAAAATGTTATCATCAATCCATTTGAAATCTCTCAGCGGTAATGGTTGCGACATTGCGTGTCCAATACAGATTATTTGCTATCAATGTGGATGAAAAAAACGAAATTAGATTCTAAAATATCATGAAATTGATTAAAGATAGACTGGACGAGTGGATGATTAAACGAAATTTACCATCTAAATACATTAAATAATTTGACGGTTTCTCATCATTGTATACATCTCCCATGTATTTATTGTTGGCTTTGACTTGACGTTTACTGCACTGACTTATGCCACCGCGAATTCCACGTTCGATGAACAGCAACATTTCCACATCAGATAACAGTTCAATTCTCACTCCGGTATATTTGAGCATGGCATCCCACGAAAGACCTGGAGCTGTATAGTAGTTTGCCGGATCCAAACTGTAAATTGTATGGCATGTATTTCGAAAATTTTCAAATACGTCGGCCAACAGTAGCACATCCGTCTTTAGATATAGTTCAGAATAGTCTCCGAGCGTTTTACAATTGAATTTTCGCCAGATATCGTGAGCAAATTTGTAATCGCCATCCGATATTCCTTCTCCACTAAGTTTGCTGTAAAAATCTGCTTTTAATGGTAGATTTGTCTCCTTCAGCTGCTCAATACCGCTCACATATTCATAAGGAAAAACGCCTTTACGTTCAAGCATAGCGATTTGTTCTGATGTGTAGCCATTTTTCTCACATTCGTTATACAATATTTGTTTTTTATCTGCCGGTAGTAGTGATGCTAATTCAGCTAGAGATGCAGGCATGAATCGACATGAATCAATGAATTTAAATTCTACGTTTTCTCTCGTATTGAGCCCGCGTGTGCTCCGTGTCACTACTATCGTGAAAGCGATGTATTGTTCCGCATTAGCTGGAATAATTGAAACATCTCCATTTATAATATTATTTGCTGCCAACTCTTTTATGAATAAATGTGAGTCGTAACCCGACAAATTGTGCATAATAACGGGTACAACGTGGCTATCTTGGAACTGTTAGTTGCATGTTTGATGAGCTGGACCTCTATATCGACCAGTGATATGGCAGTGATCATGTACTCTTATATCATTTGCTTCAAAAATATCACCACAAATTGTACATAATGCATTTGGATCGTGGAATGCATATCTCTCTTCTTCAGTTAACGGTAGCATTGGTGTATTTTTATCAAATAACCTTGCAACTCCATGAGCGATTTCCTTCAATTCTGTGATGAACCATTCGACGCTATCGGTGCGGTTGCCGCTGCTTCGGTAATATGAAAATGAATCGTCAAATTCACATTTAAAGTAATATCCAACGCTGTACATATGATGCTGCTGATATGCGGTAGTTGCACATTCCTCACTAAATATACGATTCTGATCTTCCATACTGAGCCCCTTCAGATATGCTTCAGTATCAGCGTAAACAACAAATGGTGCTGATGTTTATAGTTGTTAAATTTCATCCATTTCCATGTTTGATCAGGCATTTCAATGCTGTATTCGTTTGTATATCTTGCAATATGATTCATTAATTTTTGATTTGTATCATAAAATATTGGACAGCGATCGCAAATATATTTTAGAGATTTATGTTTACTCAGCTGGCTGCCGACAAGACGACTCAAATTTTTTATCCAACAATAATGAGTACGAATTGAATCATTATCGCAAATATCCTTAATCATGTTGGAAGTGCTAGCCGTATTAACATTTCTTTCCTCAGTTTTATTAATACTTTCTCCATCTTTGATCAACAGCAAATGAATATGATGTCGTTTAACTTGATTACTTACACGTAATGGGCATATGCGACCGTCATTGTCGTCATCGTAATAGTATACATTTATTGATATAGTATCATTTTGTTCTACAAATTTACCGATTTGATTCCAGCGAACGGGAAAATCGATTCCATCAAAATTCAGTTCGTTCTCATATTGATAATATTGACGAATTCGCTCTGGTTTAATTGCTACTGGATGCAAAGCAGATAAAATTGACCATTTGAAGCACATTTCATCGTGTTGATTTTGTACATTAATAAACGCATTTTTATATCGTAGTTTTTTAGGTGTTTGAATATACGATGAACCTTGTAATGGGTTGTATAAGTTAACTTGAACATTCAACTCGATTATGCGGGCGAGCGTAAATCCGGAACCGCAGAATGTAACTTGTTCTGCACTTTCCACTATTTCTTGAACGATTTGTTTTCGAAAATGTTCATGTAGGTCTACGTTCAAGTCAAGCTTCCGTGTTTGCGTTGGGAGATATATAGTTTCTTTCTCCGTTAACTCATGACTATGATTACCGCCAGTATCATCATCATCGTTAGAATCATTATTTTCATCTGTGTTTACAATTTTTTTTTCAAACTCTGCTACGAATACCGTCATTGACTTTACGTTAATAAAATTTTCAATATTTTTCGTAAGTTCCGAGCGATATATATAAAAGGCATCGCTTAGAAATATTTCAATATCAATATGTCCATTGTTTACAATAGCGAAGGTGTTAATTCGTCTATTAAATGCATTTTCACGCACTTGTAGCTCAACACTAGGGACACCTTCAATTGTATTAGAGGACGGTGACATCATTGTTACTCACATCGATATTTAACGTTTTTTTCACGGGCGTAATTTTATTTTGGTATATCAATATGAACCGTTCCTTTCGGAACGCACCGAACAAAAATTATAATTCGATTGATCTAGTTGTATCATCAGATGTTTGACATTTAATTATAATGAAACCTCAAATCAGGCGTATTTTCAGGAAATCGAACCTCAAATCGAACTATTTTTCATGAAATTGAACCAAAAATCGAATTATTTTCATGAACAAAACCAAAATCGAAATATTAACATGAAATCAAACTATTTGCATTAAATTGAATATCAAATCAAACATTCTTACATAAAATAATACGAATTATTGATGAAAATAAAAATGTAAACAGACGCAATGGTAGCAAAAAAACATAGTGTAAAATGCAACAACAATAAGATGAACAAACGTTCACTATTGCGACAGCAATGTATGCGTTCAATGAACTCGTTCAAGGTTAAAAACTACAATTAGTCATGCAATTGCAGCGATGCCATTCATACTATTTCATTATGTGATGAAATATAGAGCAAATGTACGACAGGAATTCGTGAATCGAAGAAACAAGTGTATGCGTGTGTGTGTGTGTAGCGTAAACTATAGCGATGGTATATGATTATTTGCATCGCTTCAGTTGTTGTTGTTCAAAATTAATAAATTGTTATGCATTTAGATGGATTTGAGTGCAGTGTGAATGATTATTTTAAGATTAAAAGAGAAAATGTGTGTGAAATATAGGTAAATTTATGCTTTAAAACTTGAATTTAAATGCAAAAAAATTGAAATTGTAGATTTTGTTTGTTGAGCATTGAAGTTCAATATATTGACCACAATATATACTGAAATTTCATCAAAATCGGTCAACTATTACTATTACAAAATGGTCCGTCAAACAAAACGCTCACTAAAATCAAAATAAATTTATGAAAAAAACCGTATTTTCCTAAATTCATGACATGCGAAAGCTCCAATATTTACCTTTTGAGACCGGTGTTGAGTCTCCCTCCTCCTACGTTTAAAAATATAGCATACCAAACCGTCTGAAAAGCATTGCTAAAGCAGTGTCACCTTTTTTCTTATTCCGTTCACTTCAACTGCTTTTCATTCTCTCTCTTCCACACATAGAACTGTTAAACAACTATTTCTCCTTCAAACTAGTTTTCACTCTCTTCCTCTCTCTCTCTCTCTCTCTCTCTCTCATGCCCAACTAGTATGTCAACGGATCTGCTTGCTATATATTTTATATGGGCATCAGCTCTGTTTGTTATATGTGTATGTGGTTGTGTGTGTAACTATTTTGGTTTATCATATTCTTTTTCTCTCAGATTCGTATCAACGGATTGAGTAATATAGAATGAAATTGTTAAATAAAGAATGAAATTGTATATTTTCAAAGTCATATGTGTGTGATCGAGCGTGAAATAAACAAAACATTCCATCAATAAAGCAAAACTAAAATGCAAATCATGTCTGTGCATGTCGCTGATATTTTCTCTGTCTCTTCTTCATATAGTTAGATAGGTAATAAGTGAACAGAAACACTGTATTCATAGTCATAAAAACCGATTGTGTGAAAGTGTATGTATGTAATGAAATGTAATCAGTAGTAATCAAATGTAATGAATGTATGAATTTTAGAGTAATCATTTGAGTGGTGAGACGGAGAGAGAGAGAGTTGTAGTATGCAATCGAGTAAACGATTGAATGTGTGAGTGAACGAGTGATCGTTTTTTGTATTTACCATGTATTTTGTTGTTGGATTCGTTTCGTATGTTCATACAAACGAAGTAAAAATAAATTGAATTACATTCGTAATCCTGACTTTTCCGCATTGATATGAAATTTGATTTTTCTCTTGTTCAATTAAAATCATCGAATATTCAGAGCAAAAGTATTGGTTTTGTCACGAAAACGGGGAAAATGTTCTTTTTTCATACAATGAACTGTATTTGGGCAATGTATGTGACATGGTTCATGTCGGCCGGAGATGGCTTCTGCAATATGGCTAATGTTCAACACAAAACATCGTGGGACAAAATAAATTTTGCGATTTGAGACTCCTTTCTTGAGATATATTCATATCAAACTTCCATTTTCTAAGAATTTCGTACATTTTCACACGTATTCATATTCCATGATTTTTCGGCATGAAGATACATTTTGTGTATTGTATGAATATTTAAAACTTCAAGCGGACTTAAATACCTTTCAAATGATGCAAACTGCATGAATTTTCATTGGAAAATACGGCCAGGAGAGTCAAAAACGTGAAAATCAGTTTTTGTGTAAAAATTTACTGAAAACCCGACTCACGTGCACTTGAATGCACATATCTCTGGAACGGCTAGACCAATATGGCTCAAATTAAATAGGAAACCTCCGGTGACAATACTGTGCAATTCAAGAATCCATTTGTGAGTCATTTTCATTTTTTACAATTCAATTTTCTGAGAATTTTCTAAAAATTTCGTACATTTTCACACGTGTTCACATTTCATGATTTTCCAGCATGAAGAAACATTTTATGCACTTTTTGAATACGTAAAACGTCAAGCGTGCTTGAATACCATTCAAATGACGCAAGCAACATGAATTTTGATTGAAAAATACGGTCAGGAGAGTCAAAAATGTGAAAATCAGTTTTTGTGTAAAAATGTACTGAAAACCCGACTCACGTGCACTTGAATGCACATATCTCTCGAACGCCTACACCGATATGGCTCAAATTCAATAGGAAACATCCGGTAATAATTCTGAACAAATTTGCTTTTGACACTTTGGGATTTGAGACTCCGTTCGAGAGTTATCGTGCTAACGTAACAGACTACAACGACGACGACGACGACGACGACGACGACGCCATTTTGCACCGGAGGTACCAGAACTGAGTATCCAAATAAAAAAAGTGAAAATCAAGTTTTGTTCCCATGGTGAACTGAGACTCTGGTCAAAATTTGAGCCCGATCGGAGTTCATTTACTCAAGTAATGTGGAGTTGAATTTTTGAGGCAAAACCAATACTTTTCCTAAGCACATTTCATGTGCGGAAAAGTAAAAACAACCGAGCTTTCCAAATGTAAACAAATGATCTTAAAACGCACCAATGTATTTTGTTATTGGATATAATTTTGAGTGTTTGATAGAGAGAATTGAACGAGAAAACAATTAAAAGTGTGAGTGAGCGAGTGAGTGAATGATATACGGCGTATGAGCTTCGCTATCAGGCTGACGCACGCGCTCGCACGGTTACCGCATGGATGACGCAAGGGTCAACCATACGGTTGACGCAAGAGTTGTCCACGAAACCCCCTTTTCCTACTACTATCATTTGAAATTTAGTACCTGAGTCTTCTTTTTCTACTTTATGGCTTCCGATCTTAGATTCTTTATCAATACAATTTTTTTTTATCCATATCAATCCGAATATCCGTGTACACTACAATATGTAGTCCTTTATTTTTGATAACTCATACTTAATACGCCCACTGCATCTGCATCTTCAATGAAAGTGGAGCATCTGAATAAAAATTCCAAGAACAGAGTATAAAAATACATACATGTATGGTTATAATTAGATTTCACCTGAGTCCCCGTGAGAGCTAGAAGCATGTTTTTCTTCAATATGAATACAAATGGCATCATTCTCATCGCAAGTTACAACTGTTTCACGAAGCATAGTGATTCTGTTCTGGAAATGTCTCCAAGAGTATTTAGGCCTTCTATCAAGGCCAACAGCCGTTAGTCTCGCGATGGCATACTACATCTTCGTCGATTATTGTTTTAGTCTTGCCATTTGTAAATTTTATGGTGACTTCTTTGAAATTCTTGAAACAATGTGCTGATGACAGTACCTGAAAAAATCGTTTTCATTATTTTATAAATATAAGTTTTTAAAGCTGCGCTGTACGTCGCAGGCTGGCATGGTTCCGCAATGGTTCGATTTACATCCTGATTACAATATTTGAAAAGAGGACTACATGCGTGGGTCTGTCCAAGATTTGGATCGTATCGCAGACTGCAATTGGGTCAATACACTGTTAAAAAAAAAACAATAAATTAATGTTCCAAGTGCTTTCTAACTCCAAACTTTTTGGACCATCAAGTTAGATGATACTAAAATTGAGTTTTCATGGCAAAAATGTGCTTATATGATATACGTAGCACAGCGAGTGTGTTCACGGTATTTATGCCGTGATTTCACACATTATGCTTTGCCGAATGTACGTATAATTTGTACGGCAAATATGCCGTGAATCGCTTCGGCATAGTAAACAGCTGAGCGGCTGTGTGAATTCACGGCAAAAATTGCGTGAACACACTCGCTGTGCTGCGACATACAGCGAAGAGTGAGCATAAACACAAAAACGTGAATATGCAATCTACGGCTGAGATACTTAGATTTTCTATCGTTGAATTCACTGCACATGTCAACAATAACTGTAATTTTTTTTTTCTCGAAATTCGATACCCCACGCCCTTGCGTGAGAAGCTCTACCGTTATTTTGTTCATTGTGCATCGAGCAAATGCTACACATTACGAATCGTTGGTAACTCGATAGTAGTTCCAACAAATTTCTCAAGGCCGCATAAAGCTTTGCGTGATAGTCGCTGGCTGCGGTCTCCCAAACGCATTTGCTTAATTCAGATAGATAAGTCTTTCATCGACAATGGATGAAGTAAATTAAGATAAAAGTATTCGCTTTAGCATTATGAATATTAAATTTGAATTAATAAATTGTTTGTAGGCGAATCTGTTAAACAGTTTGTCATTTTTTGCAAAGTTAAATGGAAATTGTAATTGTAATTGCATTAGTTAAATATAGTTGAGGTAAATATAGTTTTAAGCCAAAGATCACGTGGAATCAACAGCAGAGAAAACCAGACACGAGACACATTAAGATCGCAATCAAAACAATATTGATCAACATATTTCGTCAACGCTTCGGGGTTTTGAGCTTCGGACGATAAAAAAGTACGTTCGATGAGATCTTTTGGTGCTTTGGTACATTCTTCATTGAACATGCTGAGCAATTGTTTGCCTTTCTGCGGTTGAAACCACTTCACACTCACACTAAAAAGCACAGCCAATCCGCTTGAACGTCCAATTAGCATTCAGTTTGGTAAGTGAAGAATTCATAAATTTAAGATTTTTTACAAATGATCGTTTTTCATTGGTTTTGCCTCGCAATTTTCAAACCCGTCAAAATTGAATTCGATTTTTTTTTTTACTTTTCTCGTTTCAAACAGATCACATTCTCTTCATCGTCTCTTAGTGGAATAACTAGGGGAACGACTCAGGTATGGATCGAACATCAGGTGAACGCCAAATCCAAATTACACCGAATTTGCGAATTCTATTTCGATTTCGATTGAAAAGGGAAAAGGATGATGGCGATGAACTTTCACCCAGGATGGGCAACAATCAAAATAATCTTTGGTAAGCTGGTCTTTGAATTAAATGATATCTAACTCCTAACACACTCGATCACACACTGAATTAATCTTCAGTATTTCGATTGCATTTGAATTAATTGAATAATTTTTTTTTCTTCTCTTATTTTCTTCAGATATGGCTCAAAATGTCATAATCGAGGTGCATTGAGTATGATGGATTGCAATTTCATCTCTAAAGCGAAGTTTGTTTAACATGAGATGACTTTCAAGTGTGCAGTTATAACTATATTTGAAGCATTAAAGGAACCCACCCACAATACCGCAACCGAGCCAAATGTGCTTTTCCAACATTTATGCCATCAAGGCTGCTGAAAAAGTAAAATTTCGACTGAAAATAGCTGCCATTTTCGAAAAATAGCTGGATTCCATTGATAGTCACACTGAATCTTTGACAGGATTCCATTGATTTAGACAACTCAGTGTGATTCATTAAAAAATCATTGTTTTATTTGGTAAATTTCTATTTTCAGGCCATAATAATTGTAATAATCGATATAATTTTGAAAGAATCAATTGGTTGCATATTAATTAATGAGTTCTTGTGTTCCTTTGCAGTATCTGAATCGCCCAAATCGTCCCCAAAGTGATCCTGATTCGATATGTCAACACAAAAACGAAGTTCTAATGTTTTCCCATCACATCGTTTGACTATTGTTTTTTCCATGTGTCTGCTAATTGTGTCTGCTACAACGTACGCGAGTCCAGAATGTTCCACACGCCGAATATATATTCCGTACGCTAAGGAAATTTAACATTTAATTAAATTGAATATGTTAACAAGTATATTTTATGTTTACCCTTGTGAAAATAAAACGATTGAACAGACAGTCGTTTGACAAACGGCCAAATTGGGACAAAAAACGACTGGCAATCGATTGGAAATCGATTAAAAACGATTGGAAATCGACTGTCAATCGATTGGCAATCGATTGTCAATCGACTGAAACCGTTTAAAGTACACAAAAATCGGTTTCAGACGTCTATTGTGGCAAATCAATCGACTATAGTCGTCTAAAAGTCGACTGGCTGGCAATCGTTTTTTTTCACAAGGGTAAAGATTTCGATGAGATAATGCAAAGCGATGAAACAAAATTGTATCAAAATAGAATTTAAATCATAGTTTTGTTAAGGTTACTTGTAGATGATAGCTATCGAATCTGGTGCTTTTCACCTTTTTACTGTGAACTTATTGGCTTCACCTGTTAGTTTGAGATTCCACTATTATGTAATTTTTAATCTGAACTTCTGTTTTAATATTGGCCAAATGATTCTCACTGAGTGTCGCTACGACTCGGTACAGTCGTGGCGGCAAACATTCACGACGCCTCAGCGTCGTATTGATTTCGACGATGTTCGTATATGCATACGACATATGAGTCGTGAGGTACCACGATGTGAACGCTTCGCATGATGCGAGCGCTCTATGTGAGTACGACATATGAGTCGTACGCATATAAGAACATCGTGGCACCTCTAGGTGCGTACGACTCATATGTCGTATGCATATACGAACATCGTCGAAATCAATACGACGCTGAGGCGTCGTGAATGTTTGCCGCCACGACTGTACCGAGTCGTAGCGACACTCAGTGAGTTACATAGAAACCTCTTCACAGGCTCGCCATGTATTTATAGTTGATATTTAAGTGTAATTTGAAGGTATACAAATTGTTTACTTTAACATAAAGTTAGGCTAGTTAAACGATAGAAGTGTTTGAGTGTTTAATATTGAATGGTCTTGTCTAGGAGGAAATGACTATCGCATATACTACAAATGCGCTTCAATGAAGCAAATGACGATGTATCTATTTGCAAGCATTTACATAGCATCATTCGTGGCTCCACGCTCACACTTACATTTTGTGTGCACAGCTACGGATGATACTAATGTAAATACACTGGCGAATACGATGCAAATGATCACAAATGCGTCGAATATACGCGAATAAACAAATAGACATTTCCCCTGGGGACTTGTTCTTCATTCAGTATGTTTGTGCAACAGGACTTCGAAGAAAGGTGCACAATTGAGATAGTTTTCAGCGAATTATTTATTTATCAATTGAACTACACGAAAGGGGCAATTTCCACGACGCACAGTTGCTCACGATCAAAATCGTCAACGAGTTGAATGAGTGCAATTATAATCACGATTATAATCTTGAGGAACCGTGCGACTTGGAAACTGCACCTGAGAACTTATGTTCTTAAACAATAATAAGGAATATTTTAAGCGTACCAATTTTACCAATCAAATAAATGTCTAATAAAAGTTCAAATGCATTTAAACCAATTTGAATTGTTACTTGTATTTCTTCAATTCATGTTTTAATTGCTATAGCATCTATAGATATTGAATTATTTGATTTAAGGTAAATAATTTTGAAGTGACATGTATGGAGAAGATCATGCACGACTGCAACCGTGGCCTTGGAGAAGAAGCCTTCATTGGAAACATCGAAAAGGTAAAGTCAGCATTTGAATGTATGTGTTATGATATTACTGTTTAATCTTGTTGATCAGCGATCATGAATCATACGCAGAAAATCGACTTTAGAGTCTAATCCACATTTCTGTTACTCATTCGGTAAGTGGCACACCAAAACTGCATTCCGACAGAAGTTCAGCATTCCGCGTCATGTGGGCTATCATACGGTACCAGGTTTAAATCAAAATTCGGTCTGGTTCGGAAAATAATGGAAAAAAACAAAAAAAAATGAACTGAATTACTCCGTGCTCCCCTAATTCGACGCTTTTTATGTTGAATATG
The DNA here is from genome assembly GCA_030463065.1 of Aphidoletes aphidimyza. Classification (NCBI taxonomy): domain Eukaryota; kingdom Metazoa; phylum Arthropoda; class Insecta; order Diptera; family Cecidomyiidae; genus Aphidoletes; species Aphidoletes aphidimyza. The sequence continues at coordinate 36,581,492 of CM059999.1, forward strand.
GCGACAAGTCCAGTGGACTTTATTTTGTTTTTTAATTTGGCTTTATTTAAGAAGATTCTTTAAAACTCACCTCAAGACACGGCTAATGATCATTTCGCATTTGTTTAACTCACTCATATACTTCAGAAATGCAAAATAAAATGGTATTTTTATACCAGATGTATATACAAACTTAAAAGGTAAACTCAATAACTCAATTATTTGTAAATTTTCAGAGTAATTTTTACGATCGTGTTTTACTACACTCTGTTTTATGACTACATTTTACGATGTTTTATCGTTTATGATCGTTCAATGGAGACATTTCGATGCGGCACGTTTGACCAATTTTCTATCGATTTCAAATTCCAAATTCAAAAGATGCTAAATTTATTTGAAATCATTTTTTATTCAACTCATAACTTGTATTTCCGAATCATATCGATTCTCCGGATATTGGTATTGCGAAATGAATCCGGTTTCACTGCGCACTGAATTCATTTCGGCATATTGGATACGATAAATTGCATATTGTTGACTTAACAATGCATCGGATATCTTTTTATAACTGTGCGCTGTCGATACATTGTAGCTTAGAACTTGAAGTTTAATTACTTTTCCGCACACCACGTGATGCGTAAAAGTATTGCGATTGGCCCAAATTTTGGAAACCCCAAAAATGAGTTTTCTATAAGTTTGGAACCCATAGGAATGCAGTGGAACCGTTTTTAGCTCATGTTGATGTGGGGCTGTGGCACATTGTCCGTGTCCGTGTCCGTGTCCGTGTCCGTTGTCACGTTTTTTGTTACCACGATAGCTAAAAAACGACTCCACCGATCGATTTCAAATTTTCACCATTGTTTGGAAATTATTAGATCCTATCAAATTTTGAGCAATATTGGTATAGCCGTTTCAGCGCGCCGTGCTCTCAAGTGAATATACGTTTATTGCCCTAAAAATGCCATTTTTGAGCGGAATTACCACAATTAAGCCTACTGATTGTTTTTCGAGAGCCCATTTCACTTTCCTGGGCCAAACTATATTAGTTCTGAGATTCCTAAATACAATCATTCCATCTTTGATGTGACATTTCTCAAATTTGCAGCCAAAATAGACGAAATTCATAAAATTAGTACGGCGTACGCCATATCCAAAATTGTTAATCAATTTACGCTCAAATCTAATCTTTGGCTCATGAACCACTATTACAAAGTGTTTGGACTTTATAGCACTAGGATTCCATCCAATTTTGAGCAGTCGTTGAGGCGCATGACCGACTAGTGAATGTGGCTTTTTGCTTGAGAATTCAATTTTTGTATGGAAAGTGCCACAAATAAGCCTAGAAAATGTCTTCCGTGGACCCATTTCACTTTTCTGAGACAAACTATATTGGTTCTGAGATTCATAAATATAATCATTCCATACATGTGGTAATACAATAGATTCGATTCAGAAAATAGGTGGAACCACTGATTTTTGACTCACTGCTCCGAACTCATATAAATTGCTTATTTTGTAGAAAAAATGGTCTAAATGAAATTTGAGGTCGATTGGATGACGTTTTCTTGTAATTTCACTATGTTTACTTCCACATTAAAACTAATCTTACAAAATCACTTGATGGTTAAAAGTGCGGAAAAGTAAGCCTTACGCATGTAAGCCCATTTATTTTTACTTGTTAGGCCATACATTCTGATCGAAAGAGTCTATGCTGAAAGCATCAAGAGGATACACAATAGGGAACTATTGATTTCAAGGTGTCGAAAATCATGATTATTTGCTTTATTTCAGCATTTAAAACAATTTATCTTCAATAACATTATTCTTTTGATTGGTGTCACCATCAGCATTTCAAACTTTTTCTTGTACTGCTTTTTTGGTTGTTTGGCCACTGAAAGTAATGCAAAAATGGTTGACCGTTTGTATGAATGCAATTGGCCAGATTCACCCATTGAACTACAAAAGTATTTCATTTCGATGATCGCCAACACACAACGATCACTTCATTATCATGGATTCGATATTGCTGTCTTGGATCTGAAAACTTTTTCTAGGGTAAAAATTGATTAAATGAACGCACAAACGGACGACACATTAATGTAATTTTATTAAGGCAGCTTTCAAAGACGGTTTACACTTGCTACATGATGTTCAAGACAATAACAATTGACCGAACAAGTGAAAAGATCAACGTGATGGATTCTCAAATATAGGACTCTAGGAACAGTAGACATGAACTTTCATATTGATGTTCGTATTGACCTATCAACAATCAATGTGAGAGAATGAGATATGCAACTGTAGCTTTTGGTCAGAACTAAGTGTATTGAAACAAATGCCGACAAATTATCATCTTCAATATAATGCACAAAAAAAACACCCAAAACCTGTATTGATTCGAAGAAGGGTGTAGTTGTTCAGCATTCAGGTCACCAAAATAAAAAGTAAACTCGGATGCGTCCAATTTTATCGATTTTCACCATTTATCCATCCATTTCACTCATTTTAGCTTTATTCTGATTCAAATTAACTCTGACTCAATATTTGAAAAACAACAATCTCTCTATATCTCATTCAAATTTCTTTGACTGCTCCATACGTTGTTCGCCACCATAGCACACAGTACATTCAATTGAAACATTGTCCATTGCGTTTAGTAAGACGCGCACAACTCAGACAAAAATATATTTTTTTAAATGTTTGCATGTGATTTCTGAGAATAGAAATGATTGCAATAAAGCAAAGTGGAATTAACATGGTTCAAAGTTCGCCCATTGAAAAAGACAAATGAATTGAAATCGATTTAAAATTCTGAATTTAACTCCATAGATGATTTCTGATATATGTTTTGTGTGAGTGGCTGGGAATAGAAATGCGAATACGAGATCACTCGAGCAAAAGTGCAACATGAAAATGGTTTTGGTAAAAAACCATCATGATTTTGGAATTGTGTTGCGTTTTTACTAATACATTATCATTATCGCGCAGTTTGCATGGCAAACACGGATTTTTATGTTGCGTCTTTGCTTGAACCGAATTCATGTTGCATTTTTTCGAAATATTTTTCATGTTACACTTCTGCTTGGGTGATCCTGTACTCTCATTTCTATTCTCAGCCACTCATGTGTTTCATGATATGCAAGCGCAGCACAGTTTTTGTTCAATGATCATAAAAAAGGACATGTGTGTAGCACGCAATAGACTTGATGCACATCGTTGCTCCCGAATATCTCGAGTATCTCGATTGTGTCCAATGACCAAAGTCAACAAGTGTTGTTGATGGTTTTGTATTTTGTTTTAACGACCGTTTCGATTTTCTCGGCGTCAATTCAATTATTGTTACAAAACTCAGTTGAATGTGATTTTGTCATCTTTAGTGACATTTGATTTGGATGCTGAAGTGATAAAAAAATAAATTGAATTACATTCGTAATTCTGACTTTTCCGCATTGGTATAAAATTTGGTTTTTCTGTTTTTCTGAATTTTGGACCAGTCAAGGAAGAAAGTATCAGTTCTGCCATGAAAACGGGCAAAATATTATTTTGTTATACAATGTACTGAATTTGGGCACGGTATGTCGCTCTGAAATAACAACTGCAATATCACAAACTTTCCTGTGACAAAATAAAACAAATTGGCTATCTTCACTTTGCGATTTAAGACTCCTTTAGTGAGATATATTCATATCAAACTTCCATTTTCTAAGAATTTCGTACATTTTCACATTCCATGATTTTCCAGTGTGAAGAAACATTTGATGCACTTTTTGAATATGTAAAACGTCAAGCGAGCTTGAACACCTTTCGAATGACGCAAGCAACATGAATTTTCGTTGAAAAATACGGTCAGGAGAGTCAAAAATGTGAAAATCAGTTTTTGTGTAAAAATGTACTGAAAACCCGACTCACGTGCACTTGAATGCACATATCTCTGGAACGACTACACCGATATGGCTCAAATTCAATAGGAAACATCCGGTAATAATTCTGAACAGATTTGCATTTGACACATTAGAATTTGAGACTCCGTTCGTGAGTTATCGTGTTAACGTACATACACAGACGACAACGACGATGACAACGACGCCATTTTGCACCAGAGCTACCAGAACCGAGTATCTAAATAAAAAAAAAGTGCAAATCAAGTTTTGTTCCCATGGTGAACTGAGACTCTGGTCAAAATTTGAGCCCGATCGGAGTTCATTTACTCAAGCAATGTGGAGTTGAATTTTTGAGGCAAATCAATACTTTCCTTGAGCACATTTTATGTGCGGAAAAGTAATATTAACTTGGAGCAAAAACTAAAAAAATCTCATTTATATCGTATTTTTACGATTTGTTGTCGATTTCAAAGTGTAAGATGTGTCGCACACAAATAGGTAAGAACATGGATAGTTTGGATTTGTTTGGATTTTTCGATCAAATAAACAAACCGATACCAATCCGATGGATTTGAGAAATCTCTCTTATTTTGGTTCCATTTCTTTTCTTAGATCAATCACAATTGTGGTGCAAAATATAACATTCGAGTTCGCTCATTGAGAAAATGTGATTCAAAAATCTCTTCAATACTTAAAAGGCTTGGAATGGTGTTTTCAATTTCCATCTCTCAAACGCCTTTAACAAATTCATTTGAATTACGCATTTTTATGAGGCCACTAAACATTCGTTTACTGGAAATGGCACCATTTGTAAGCTCATTTATGTCTTAAACCATTTTTTAAACTGCTAGTCTTGGTTCTGTCAATGAAATTGCTTCAGTTAACAAGACAATAAAAATGATAGTAGAAAACGAACAATAAAAATGCATTCATGCTACACATATAATATTTTTCACATGGTGCCTTATTCGAGCGTCTATGCGTTTACACATGTGAATGAATAAGGCAAAAAGACGGTCTCTCGCCTTTTCCACAAGGAACAACGGCATGTAGTTTTTTACCTACTTCTGCGTCGTTCACCACCATAACACACAAGTAAATTCAATAGCTTCGTTACGTATTGGTTGCATGTTGCTCTCTGTTTACAGCGCTCAGAGAGATTTGCGATGGAGACAAATAAATAAACATATGAGTTGTTTGAATATTTGCAATTGAGTTCATGCAATATCATAAACTGCAGCCGAAACTTAAACGAACTGGAAAATTGCCAAAGGTTTTTTGAAATTTAAAAATTCGGTGGCATCATTGGCATGAACCATTCGGTTTCACTCGTCTATATTTGAATAAAACACATAGAAAAGCAACGATTTTCGACACAACATATTAATATGGAAATTATCAAAAATCTGTCACATAAATTTGTATGTAATGAACCGAGCCAATGTCGATCTTACAAACTGACAAAAAAATAAATTGTTGATCAGGCAACTGAAAATTCGATTTTTGTTGCGCATATTTGGATGAAGCTTGTTTAAACTTAAAATCTAATTTGAAATACGTTTTTCTTGCTCACAAGATTTTGCTTCCAATTTTGTTGTTTCTTTGTGTGGACAATTTTGTTCGCACAATGAGACAAATACTTAAACATATGATATTTTTGCTAACGCAAAATCTCACCTGGTTTTTTCGCTGAAGAGAATAGAATGTATTCCAATTCTAAAGCAAACAAATCGTATGCATTCTCGGACGAAAATAATAAGTTTCGTTCGGTGGCAACACAAATGTTAGCATCATATTCAATAATAAATTCATTTTTGTATTCAAAAGTAGGAGATTCAAAGCAAAAAGAATATATCGAATACCTCTAAAGTAGGGAACACATGTTAGGCTGGAGAATGAATATGAATATAGAGAAGAAGCCGGTCTCTCGCGCTTGGCACAAGCAAAAACGGCTCTCTTTCTCTCATTTCTTTACTTACTCAATACTTCGTTCTCCGTCATAACACACAAGTCAATTCAATTGCCTCGTTACTCGTTATGTATTGGTTACATGTTGCTCTCTGTTTACAGCGTTCACAGAGAGGCGCGATGGAGGCGAACACATGTGGTATTTGAATGTCAACATGCGAGTTGATGTGCTATCACATGCTCACACAATCTTTGTTGCTGCCATTTACTAAGACCGAAAGTGATGTCATTTCATTTAGTTGAAGAGCGTCGTCTGAGCATAATGGTCCAGTGAATGTGTGTTTTATTTGATGCGTATTGTGAAATTTTGAATGTGACGACAAAAGAAAAATCAGATTTTATTCTAACAAAGAATTTGAATGAGTTCGTGTAAGTAAAGAGTAACCCATCGAATTGGAAAGCCAACAAAATTCCATAGCAGAATTAATTTTAAGTGAAAAAAAATAAAAAACTTCAATAAAAATAAAATCACAAATGTTATTAAAAAAGTGGAACTAATGGTGTTAAAATGTTGTTGGAATTGTTAAATTTCAGATTGAACGAGGATCAGCCACGAGAGTGAACAGCGAACATCGGCAGCCGACAACGAATATGTAAGTTTTTCTATGAAATTGTTCGTTTGTTGTTATTGAGACTTTTTTCAATCAAGTATTCAAGCTTCTAGACAGCTGTTGATGTTGATACTCATTTCAATAACTGGAATCGCATAACAATTTGTGAAATGTGATGAAAATGTCAACAGTTCATCGAAAAATCATTTCTTCATACAAACACTCAACAAATCACCTTCAAAGTCCAAATTTTCTTTTGTCGGTGAATTTTTTGGATGAATTGCTACGGAAAAATTCATCCAAGCCTCGCACCACTTTATCTTTTTCAAATTACTTTGCCTGCTCACAAGTTGACACATTGTCTATAGCGTTCAGCGAAAAGTGCGACTGAGATAAAAATATATGTTTCAAAAAATTTGTATGTGAATTCATACATTTTCGAATTCACATGCCAAAAAAGACATTTTGTTCAGTCTGACCAAGCTGATTATCGAGCTACAATTATTTTTCCATCATTTTTCACGCTTTGAATTAAGTGATCTATTGATACAGTGTGGAATTGAGTCAATTGGCTGGGAATAGAAATGCGAATACGAGATCACACGAGCAAAAGTGCAACATGAAAAAAAGTTTTGGTAAAAAGCATCATGATTTTGGAATTGTGTTGCGTTTTTACTAATACATTTTCATTGTCGCGCAGTTTGTTTGGTAAAAACTGATTTTATGTTGCGTCTTTGCTTGAACCGAATTCATGTTGCATTTTTTCGAAATATTTTTTATGTTACACTTCTGCTTGGGTGATCCTGTACTCTCATTTCTATTCTCAGCCACTCATGTGTTTCATGATATGCAAGCGCAGCACAGTTTTTGTTCAATGATCATAAAAAAGGACATGTGTGTAGCACGCAATAGACTTGATGCACATCGTTGCTCCCGAATATCTCGAGTATCTCGATTGTGTCCAATGACCAAAGTCAACAAGTGTTGTTGATGGTTTTGTATTTTGTTTTAACGACCGTTTCGACTTTCTCGGCGTCATTTGGTCCATCTCAAATGCAATTATTGTCACAAAACTGAGTTGAACGTGATTTTGTCATCTTGAGTGACATTTGATTTGAATGCTGAAGTGATAAAAAAATGTTAACTTGGAGCAACAACCAAAATAATGTAGTTGTACGGTTTGTTGTCGATTTCAAAGCGTGAAATGAAGTCAAATCGATGATCAAGCGTTTCAAACATACGACCTTACGTCACCAAACGAATGTTTTTCCCCGATGTTCGAACATTTATATTTTAAACATTTCGAATACAAACAAATAGATAAGAACACGGACGGTTTGGATTTTTCAATCAAATAAACAAACCGATGCCAATGCAATGGATTTGAGAAATCTCTCTTATGTTAGTTCCATTTCTTTTCTTAGATCAATCACAATTGTGGTGCAAAATATTACATTCGAATTCGATCGTTGAAAAAATGTGATTCAAAAGACTCTTAGAATACTTGAAGGGCTTGGAATGCTGTTTTCAATTTCCATCTCTCGAACGCCTTTAACAAATTCATTTGAATGACGCATTTTTATGAGGCCACTTAACATTCGTTTACTGGAAATGGCACTATTTGTGCTGTGTAAGCTCATTTATTTTTAAATCATTTTTTAAACAACTAGTCTTGGTACTCTCAATGGAATTGCTTCAAATGACAAGACAATGAAAATGATGTAGAAAACGAACAATAAAAATGCATTCGTGCTACACAAATAGTACTTTTCACATGGTGCCTTATTCGAGCGTCTGTACCAATTACACATGTGAATGAATAGCGCAAAAAGACGGTCTCTCGTCTTTTCCACAAGGAAAAACGGCATACAGTTTTTTACCTACTCCGTGCGTCGTTCACCACCATAACACACAAGTAAATTCAATAGCTTGGTTACGTATTGGTTGCATGTTGCTCTCTGTTTACAGCGTTCAGAAAGACGTGCGATGGAGATAAACCAACAAACATATGAGTTGTTGAAATATTTGCATGTGAGATACCGCACTATCATAAGCTGCAGTCGAAATTTAGACGAACTGGAAAATTCCCAAAGATTTTTTTTTTCAAAAACTAGATGCATTTGTATGAAATGATCCGAGCCGATGTCGATTTTACAGACTGGAATAGAAGTAAATTGTTGATCAGGCAACTAAAAATCCCAGTTTTGTTGCGCATGTTTGGAAGAAGCTTGTTTAAACTGACAAGATTTTGCTTCCAATTTTGTTGTTTTTTCGTGTGGACAATTTTGAATATCGCACAACAAAAAAACCGACAGAAAAAACGGAATAAAAATGTAAAAAAATCGAAAATGTTTCGGTCCACACAATATTGCAATCGCAAAATGAGATAAATACTTAAACATATGATATTTTTGCTAACGCAAAATCTCACCTAATTTTTTCTAACTGAGGAGAATCAAATGTATTCCAATTTTCAAGCAAACAAATCGTATGCATTCTTCGGACGAAAATAATAAGTTTCGTTCGGTGGCATCACAAATGTTCTCATCATTTTCAATATAAATTCATTTTTGTATCCAAAATTAGAAGATTCAAAGCAATCCGAAAAATGACTCGATCAAGAAAAACACAGTAAACTGTTCATTTATTATAATATTTCATTCGACAATGAAAACTTTGATGAAGAAAATATCGAAAATCTCTAAAGAAGAGAACATTTGTTGGGCTGGAGAATGAATATGAATATAGAGAAGAAGCCGGTCTCTCGCGCTTGGCACAAGCAACAACGGCTCTCTTTCTCTTATTTCTTTACTTACTCAATACATCGTTCTCCGTCATAACACACTCCGTCAATTCAATTGCCTCGTCACTCGTTATGTATTGGTTACATGTCGCTCTCTATTTACAGCGTTCACAGAGAGGCGCGATGGAGGCGAACACATGTGGTATTTGAATGTCAACATGCGAGTTGATGTGCTATCACATGCTCACACAATCTTTGTTGCTGCCATTTACTAAGACCGAAAGTGATGTCATTTCATTCAGTTGAAGAGCGTCGTCTGAACAAGAGCAAAGATTTCTGAGTGGGAAGGATTTTTGTCAGTTTCGATACAATATTTCATTTCAATTAATTTTCTTCGCCGAAAACTGTTCTTTGTATACACTTCACAAAGATTTGGATATTAAATAAATCTTTCGCCTATGAAAAAAGTGTACTTTTGATTTAAAGACGGGCAAATAATGGTCCAGTGAATGTGTGTTTTATTTGATGCGTATTGTGAAATGTTGAATGCGACGAAAAAAAGAAAAACTAGACTCTACTCGAACAAACAATTTTAACGAGTTTGTGTAAGTAAAGAGTAACCCATCGAATTGAAAAGCCAACAAAATTCAATCGCAGAATCAATTTTAAGTGAAAAAAAATAAAAAACTTTATAAAAAATAAAATCCCAAAAGTTATCAAATTGATTTGAGCAGTGGAACTAAAAGCTTGAATCGTTAAATTTCAGATTGAACGAGGATCAGCCACGAGAGCGAACAGCGAACATCGGCAGCGAATATCGACAGTGTAAATTGTGAGCGGACAAATGAAAACGAATATGTAAGTTTTTTTAAATTAAATTAATCGTTTTTGAGACTTCAATCAAGAAATCAAGCTTCCTTGACAGCTGTTAATGCTGATACTCATTTCAAGTGATTTGTGAATCGTGGTGAAAATGTTAACAGTTCAACAAAAAATGTTTTCTTCATACAAACACTCAACAAATCATCTTCAAAGTCCGAATTTTCTTTTATTTGTGAATTTTTTGGATGAATTGCCACGGAATTCTCTCAAAAAATTCACCCGAACCTCGCATAAATCACAATCTTGCCACAATCTCTGTTTATCTCTTTCAAATTACTTTGCCTGCTCACAAGTTAACACATTGTCATTGCGGATTCATGCTTTTTCGAATTTTCATACCAAAAAAGACATTTTATTCAGTCTAACCAAGTATAAACCTGATTGTCAAGCCACAATGATTTTCCAATAATTTTCCACGCTTTGAATTTTGTGATCAATTGATGCAGTGTACTGTGAAAGTAACTACATCGAAACGGGTTGTCTGAATGGGATCAAATGTGGAATTCTAGGTGGAATTAAATTGGTTCAAAGTTCGTCCATTGAAAAAGACAAATGAATTGAAATCGATTTAAAATTCTGAATTCAATTCCCTAGATGATTTCTAATGTATTGTTTTATGTGACTGGCTGGGAATAGAAATGCGAACATGAGAACACTCGAGCAAAAGTGCAACATGAAAATGGTTTTGGTAAAAAGCATCATGATTTTGGAATTGTGTTGCGTTTTTACCAATACATTTTCATTGTCGCGCAGTTTTTATGGTAAAAACTGATTTTTATGTTGCGTCTTTGCTTGAACCGAATTCATGTTTTCATTTTTTCGAAATATTTTTTATGTTACACTTCTGCTTGGGTGATCTTGTACTCTCATTTCTATTCTCAGCCACTCATGTGTTTCATGATATGCAAGCGCAGCACAGTTTTTGTTCAATGATCACAAAAAAGGACATGAGTGTAGCTCATCGTTGCTCTCAAATATTTCAAGTGTCTCAAGTATGTCGGTGCCCGGTCAAAATCCCGAAAATGAAAATCCATAATACAAAAATCCATAAGTCAGAATCTCTAATGACAAAAATATATAAATGTTAAAATCCACACTACAAAAATCCCGAAAATAAAAACCCATAAAACAAAAATCCATGAGGAAACATTCATAAGGAAAAATACTTGGGGCTGATTGCAGATTATCAGGCCAAAACATGCACTAATATCCCCTGATATTCCAATTTATGTAGAGAAATGTACACCCATTCACAATATTCAATGCCGTGCATATTGAGTATTCTCAATCAGGAATATTACTGCACATCACAGCATATTGATGAATTAATGGTGTTGCCCGATGTTATATCATTGAATATGTGCAAAATATTCCACAATATTCCATAACATTCCATTATATTTGGCGTTGCAATTACCCCCTAGGAAAAATATGAAAGGAAAAATGCCCAATTGAAATATTTTCGGCGCCGCGCCGATGAAATGAACGATGATGAAACTCTTACTTATTTACGAGGCAACGCCAACAATCTCACTCTATAGTTTTTCAATATTTTCTCGGTTTATTATATTTTGAATCATTTCTTTTTTATTATTTATTTATTGAATTTTTCTTCATTTCATTTGCTTTTTTCATATGTTAATCAAAAAAAAAATATTTTTTTAAAAAATATTAGCGGTAAGATAAATGGAAACAAACACGGTGGAGAAAAGTACGGATTACAAACGTAATTCAATTTATTTGCAAGCGATTTTTTTTAATCGGTAAATCTCAATGTGTGTGTTTTGATGCAACAGATGCACTTTTAGGGAATCGTCTGGCTCGTGGTTGTCTTGGAACTCCTTTAACCCGATCTGATAGCTGCTGTGCGCTATAGCCCAAAAGCTGCTTCAAATCACAGACGAATTTATAGACGAATCGCTTCCCTTTTACCTTTGAAATCATATCTCCGTTATAGTAATACCTTAAGCCACGTGACATTTTTTCGTAGTTCATTGTTGGTTTTTTTTTTCGATTGCCCCACAATTCTGCCACACGATCCCATTCAACTAGCTTGAATTCCCCAAAATTCCCATGCCATTCAATGATACTTCGATGTTCTTTATCCGTCAATAACTCTAACAGGAATTGCCTGGGACGAACAAATAAACGATAAGTGTTTTGAATCAATCAAAATACAGGGTGTCCCGCAATTACGTGGTGCAATATATTTAAAAAAAAGGTGCTCACCACAATTGAATTTGACCATTGTTTCCGGTGCGATTACTCCGATTGGATAATGACAGCATTTCAATGCCAGAAGCATCCAAAGCACCAATCACTTTTGTTTGTTTAATTGGTTTGTCACGAAAATGTTCATTGGTGATCACCTCTTTATCATCTTCGGTGGCTGAATTTAGATCGCCTGGAATTGCGATAAATTGACATTTTCGCAATAGTTCCAAATGTGTCCAAAATTTATTGCCTGGATCACGTGGGATTATCTTTTGAAAATCGGGCAATGTCAATTCGCACAGCTGCTTGCCATTCATACGCCAATCACTTTCTTGGAGTCGCAAATTAAATTGATTTATGGCCCATTTTAACCAAATTTGTATATGAGCTTCGGTCCAATTCTTCGGATCATCGGGAATATTGTATTGTTTTTTCACAGACAAAAATTTCTTATCGACCACCCAATTGACAAATTTTTGATTTGTTTCTTCGTCCTCACCAATGGATGCCACAGTGATTGCTGTTCATACAATTGAAAATTTTCATTATTTTGCGTTTGCATTTGCAAATACTGTTATAACTACGCAAAATGTGTGAATTACAGTAACGCCCAATCTTACAAAAATCACTATCAATAGCAATACTCACAATCAGGCGATTCGTTGCTATTCCCGTTATCATTTTCATTCATAACAATGTCGGTGTCGAGACCAACATTGACACTTTCTCTAGTAGAAAAAAATAACCATTTTCACGTTATGATCACGTTATGTTGACACCGCTGACGCTAATTTCACGTTCAAAATATGTACGATATTGAACGCGAAATCGGTGTCAGTGGTGTCACAAGGCGTATTGTGTATATTGCAATACACTGTATACATTTCGGGAGAAATGTAAAAACCAAAAAAAAGTGTGTGTGTTTGTATTCCCTCTTTTTCGTTCGTAATTGTTCCTAAGCGGGCGTCGTTCTTATGCACCAACACATTTGCCTTTTGTTACATTAACGCTCCTGTGCAGTATCCGTACACCACACCATTCACGCTTGCGCTGCATAGAAGCATTAATGTAACGAGAGGCAAATGTGTTCGCGCATGAGAACGAAACTCACTTAAGAGGAAGTGTGAACGAAAAAAGGGAATACAAACACACACACACACAGATGTAGCACAGATTAGAAGAACGATGGTCATCTGATTTTTTGTATTGCACTGCTATGTGCTGTATTTTTTGCCATGCTTGCGCGGATGCGCCTCCATTCGAATGGAGGCGCATCCGCGCAAGCATGGCAAAACAATACAAAAAATCAGATGACCATCGTTCTTTTAATCTGTGCTTCAGAGAAGTCAGTTTTGAATGCTGAATTTAGTATTACAGTAAGCCAAAATAGTTGAGAGTGTCGTTTTTGATTTTGGCATTTCTCCCGACACCAATAACTCTGTTTTCACGTTCGTTTCGTATATAACACCATAACAACACCACGAATGTAGAAATTTGATTTCGTATTTTTTTCGGCGTAAGTCAAATTTTGATTTTGGGATGTACACTACTGACACCAACTTCGCGTTCAATATCGTACATATTTTGAACGTGAAATTAGCGTCAGCGGTGTCAACATAACGTGATCATAACGTGAAAATGGTTATTTTTTTTTACTAGAGTTTCCATTGCAATTTCCACTTCTTCAGTAGGTTCAATTGGTTTAACCACATCGGCAATATTGATTCGTTTTGGTCCGTCCAAAATTTGTGCATTCACTTGAACCAGACCTTCACCTTTGACACACTGATCAACCAGTGTTTTGAATGGTTCAAGCATTTGCACATTTTGTAGCCAAACTTCATAGTTTGAGGGATTTTTTTTGGTTTTCTGCTGTAACAGCACTTTCAATGTCTCAATTTTTGTTTGAATGTCCATGTAAACGTACATTATTTCTGGCTCATCGCCATCACATTCCAATACTCGTCCAACACCAAAATGTTCAAGTTGATAGCGTGATATGTAATCAACGTGATCGATGTTATCCAAATCATCATCCAATCCATCGTTCATGTGTTTACTTTTGTAAACGCGTAGAAAATGTCAAAAACAACAAAACAATTACAATACGCCATTGTTTGTACCAAAACAAAATTACATCACATTGAGTTCAATGCTTCACCATGAATTGGTCACAATGAAATCAATGTGATTCGTTGTTGCCCATAGATTCACCGAATTAACTTGTCTACTTACTTCAATTCGGCATATTCACGATATCCAGCCATCGTTTGTGATTTTTTTCAACTCGATTTATCAATTTTGCACAATTGTATGGTCAAATATTATCCTGACGGTTATGACATTTTCAGTGAATACTTTTTTTATTTCCATTTTCCTTGTCCACCAACATTTTCGCCAGGCACAGGAAAATCATCTCTAAATACTGTCGATACCGGAAAATATCGTGTACGCTACGCAACATTACCACGTGAAATTGTATGCACTGAAAATTTAACACCATGGAAAAAGTTGTTTCCTGAAAATCGTCACGAAGATTTGCGTTCACTGCTCAACTCTGGATACATTCACACAACCAACTATCACTCACTCGGTTTGCACGTATAATATTCTAGTCCATGATTCACAATTTTAGGGCTAATAGTTTTGGCAGGAAATATTTCATTCAAAAATAATTTCCAAAAATTATTTACCAATTTTAGGGCTAATAGTTTTTAAAAATTATTTCCGGGAATTATTATTAATAATTCTCAGAATTATTTCATCCAAAAATTATTTCCAGAAATTATTCCTATGAACAATTTCAGCCAAGATAAAAATTATTTCCATAGAAATTGTTCCACTGCGCCATTACGATATTTCACTGAAATCATGTCATCTTACTGGTTCAAAATATAAAACAATGTTTAAAACTAAATATATTTCTATTAAAATATTTGGCTCTTACTCCCCAGCCGGACATTTGGTTGCGATCGATCTCGGACCGAATTCTTTTTTTAGTGCTCAATTAGTGCTATTTGGTGCTCTAAACCGATTAATTAGTGCTCTCTCGCTTATCTCCTTTTCAGTCTCCTCAAATTTTATAGCAGTTTCCAAAACTGCTATAATTGTAAAAGGAAATGCATTTTCTGAGCCAATAGTCCTATATTAACGTTCTATACACCAAAATTTAGTGCTCAATTAGTGCTCTTAATTAATGTTTTTCATCAAGTCGAGAACATTCTGCGTCACCCTGTAAAAGTCAGTTATATTTTTTTTCTCTTCCGATCCTTTTTTCGCTTTTTCAGTTTTTTAGTGCTCAATTAGTGCTTTCAGAATATATATAAACATGTGGGGGAAAAAAATTATTTATACTTGATTTTATTTCGCCAGTTTTTCAATAATTTGGAATAAATCTGGATATTGCTAATGTTAAAAAATGGACCAATTTGAGAGTCATTTCGCATAATTTTTTAATAAAATCCTATAGTGATTTAGGGTTTCATTCAAAGCCAAGTTTTTCGTTTTCATCTTGTAAAATTGTAGAACACAAGATTATAAAGGTAAGAGCACTAATTCTCTTTTCGATTCATATGAACAGCACTAAATGGGCACTGAATGAAAATGGATTTAGTGCTATAAAAAGATGATAAAAACAAGAGCACTAATTCTCTCTTCGATTCATATGAACAGCACTAAATGGGCACTGAATGAAAACGGATTTAGTGCTATAAAAGGATGATAAAAACAAGAGCACTAAATGTCTCTTCGATTCATATGAACAGTACTAAATAAGCACTGAAATATAGTCGTCTAAGACCTGTAATATGAGATTATATCGTATTCATGATACCTTGATGTATACACGTATTATATGTGTTTGAGCATATTGTATACCCCCGTGTATAACGCAATTGGAAGGAGATACTATTTAATTGATGAGTATATTTTTAAAGCATTAATTGAGCACTGAAAAATGAGCTATAAATGAATATGAAATTGGTCCATTTTTTAACATTAGCAATATCCAGATTTATTCCAAATTATTGAAAAACTGGCGAAATAAAATCAAGTATAAATAATTTTTTTCCCCCACATGTTTATATATATTCTGAAAGCACTAATTGAGCACTAAAAAACTGAAAAAGCGAAAAAAGGATCGGAAGAGAAAAAAAATATAACTGACTTTTACAGGGTGACGCAGAATGTTCTCGACTTGATGAAAAACATTAATTAAGAGCACTAATTGAGCACTAAATTTTGGTGTATAGAACGTTAATATAGGACTATTACACACTGGCGTGTGATTCCGCACATTTTTTTTCTACCTATTTTTAATTCCAACACTCTCAATTCAAAACCAATGTTATTTTTAACCTAGTCAACCAAATCTTTCGAGCCCAAAATATATGAGAATTTCTCTTTCATATATTTTGAACTCGAACATTCTGGCCCCTTAAAAACAATTTTTTTTTTTTTTTTTAAATTCAGAAAAAATTGATTTTACCTATTTCCAGAAAAAAGTAACCCTAATTTAGCTATTGGTCGTTTATACACTCCCGTTGATGTCCGAATTATGACCGTTCGTACCAATCCATCCCTTCCCGGTAAAGTTTCCTGGATGCGTGCTAACTTCCATTTCATCGGTGGTAAATTCTCTTCTTTTACGATGACTAGATCCCCTTCTTGTAAATTCCCTTGTTCGATGAGCCATTTTGACCTGTTGATTAGAGTACTTACATATTCCTCATGCCATCTAGTCCAAAAATGTTGGAGCATCTTTTGTAGATGCTCCCATTGATTTAACCTATTTGTTTGTATCTCCTTATAATCCTGTTCGTCAGGAATTCGTACAAGTGGTTCCCCGATTAAGAAATGCCCTGGTGTTAATGCATTTAACGATGTTGGATCGTCTGATAATGCGATGAGTGGCCTAGAATTGACATAAGCTTCTACCTGACATAAAATCGTTGCGTATTCCTCAAATGTTAGTGTGGTGTCCCCTATGATCCGTATTAGATGGTATTTGACAGATTTTACGGCGGCTTCGTAAATACCACCATGGTGCGGGGCACCCGGGGTGGTAAATTTCCATTTTATATTAAATTTGCGTTCCAAGTTGCTTATGTCTTTCCCTTGTTCCTTAACCAATGCCCTTAAATAATTATTTGCTCCAACAAAATTCGTTCCATTATCCGAAATAACCTCAGATATTATTCCTCGTCTTGATACCATTCTTTTTAGAGCTGCGATAAAAGCTTCTGTTGTAGCGTTGCTAACCAGTTCCAAGTGAATTGCTCGGGTTACTAAACACACGAAGACAGCAATCCAAGCTTTTGTCAGTTTTGGCAATCGTCCAAGGCTGGATCGTACGGTTACTGGCCCAGCATAATCAATTCCCACCCTTGAAAATGCCCTATTTGGAGTTGTTCTGATAGTTGGTAATGTAGCCATTAACTGCTCTGAAACAGTCATCCGATTTTTGAAACAGACTATACATTTCCTTGTTATGTTTTTGATTAGTCGCCTGGCCCCCATAATCCAATATTTTTGTCTCAAATATTGAAGGATCAGTTGATTTCCTCCATGTCCTAATTGAATATGAGCATCCTGAATAAGTAGGGTTGCAAGCTTTCCTGATTTGTCCAGTAAGATGGGAAATTGTTCATCACGCGTTAAATTGTCACTTCGAACTCGCCCATCAATTCTAAGTAATTGATTTTCGTGATCCCAAATGATCACCAACTTTGCCAATAATTCTCTTTTATTCTCCTTAACTGCTGTTATTTCTTTCAAAAATGTTCTCTCCTGATCCTTTCTAATTAAATAGTTTCTGGCCTTTTCATACTCCTCTCTTTGAAGATTTCCTACACGCCTTTCCTTTGAGTTTCTTAAGTTGAAAATGGCCCTGAAAACAGTTGCTGTAACTCCAAGTAATTTTTTCCATGTTCCATAAGCTTCTAATATTGGATAAATTTGCTGCTTCTCGTGTTCGAACTTAAACCATTTTCCTCTTGTCAATTCCTCATTCTCTTTTTGAATTGCCAAATGAATTGTTTTCATTTCCTTTTGTATTTCCTGAGTTTCAGTATTTTCAAAACAAGGAGGTTGCTCTGGCCATTCCTGACTAGTTTTCTTTAACCAGTTTGGTCCCTGCCACCATTTTTCTTCTCCAATTAATTCGATAGTGGTTGTTCCCCTTGAAATTAAGTCGGCTGGATTTTGTTGTCCCGAAATCCAATTCCATTTTAAATTTAGTTGTTCAGTCTTGGTTTGAATGTTGGATACTCTATTTGCAACATACGTTTTTAGTAGTGATGATGGTTTATTTATCCAATGCAGTACAATTTGGGAGTCGGACCAGCAAAAAACTTCTACTTCCCTTTTTTTGAAAATAGGCAAGATAATTTCCACCAAATTAGCTAATAGATTTGCTGCACACAATTCGAGACGGGGTATTGTTAGAACTTTTAATGGAGCGACCTTTGACTTTGATGCGATTATTTCAGTTCGAAAATGTTCGTTTTCCTTTATTCTTGAAAAAATTACAGTCCCGTACCCCCTTTCTGAAGCATCGCAAAATGCATGGAGTTGCATTTTGTTTGTTTTTGTTGTTCCCAACCATCGATTTATGGCAATGTCTTTTACAAATTTCAAATCGTTGTCAAAACTAATCCAATCCTGTTTGATTTTTCCTTCTACCTCTTGGTCCCAATCCATTTTATCGCGCCATAAATTTTGAATAATTATTTTTCCTTTCATTATAACTGGTCCCAAATATCCATTTGGGTCGTACATTTTTCCAATTTTTGACAGAATTTTGCGTTTTGTCCATACAATCTCTTTTCCTGAACTTTGATCTCGAAGTTTGTAATAAAAACAATCTGTACGCAGGTTCCAACATAAGCCAAGAACCGATTGTTCCTCATCATCATTTGATTCTCCTAACTCTATTTTTTCCAGTTGACCATTTCCTTTCCACTTGGTTATTTTGAATCCTCCTAGATTCAATAGCGATGTAACCTCCCTTTTAATTTCTTCGACCTTTGGCTGAGTGTGGGCTCCAGTGAGTAGATCATCAACATAAAAATTT